>CANNZV010002526.1:0-94950 GCA_947561585.1 Caprella mutica
CAGAAGCATGTCAGACGTTGATATAAACGATATTGCAGGCCTTGATAAACCGATATAGCAGGAATTGGTTAACCGATATAGCAGTTATTGGTTAACCGATATAGCAGTTATTGGTTAACCGATATAGCAGTTATTGGTTAACCGATATATAGCAGGCATTGGTTAACCGATATATAGCAGGCATTGGTTAACCGATATATAGCAGGCATTGGTTAAGCAATACAGTAGGCCTTGGAAAAGCGATATAGTAGGCCTTGATAACCGACATAGCAGTTATTGGTTAACCGATATAGCAGTTATTAGTTAACCGATGTATAGCAGGCATTGGTTAACCAATATAGTAACCCTTGGTAAACCGGTATAGAGGCCTTGGTAAACCGGTATAGAGGCCTTGGTAAACCGGTATAGAGGCCTTGGTTAACCGATATAGAGGCCTTGGTTAACCGATATAGAGGCCTTGGTTAACCGATATAGAGGCCTTGATAACCGATTTAGCAGGCATTGGTAACTGATATAGCAGGCATAGGTAACTGATATAGCATGCCTGGGTTAACCGATTTAACATGCCTTTGTTAACCGATATAGCAGGCCTTGAGACCGATATAGCAGGTCTTGGTTAACCTATATATCAGGTCATGGATAACCGATATATCAGGTCATGGATAACCGATATATCAGGTCATGGATAACCTATATATCAGGTCATGGATAACCGATAGTATAGACTTTGAATTAAATTATATAGCACGCTTTCGTTAACCGATACTGCTAGCCATGAACTAACTAATGCATCAGGTCTTAGTAAACCGAAATAGCCGGCCTCGGTTAACCGATACTACAGGCTTTGAATTAACCGATATAGCTAGCCATGAAAGAGCCGATGTATCAGGCCATGAAATTGCAGAAGGCATGGCTAATGAGCGACTCCGAGATCAATTAGGTTTTCAAATCAATGGATAAGATGTCGCTATTAGCGCAGAACAGTCACTCCCAACAGAGAAATTACCATCTGTACAGTCATCTCCATTGGAAAATGTTAAGGGCCGTACACACGTAGGGTTTTTCATGTCTGTCCATCAGACTTTTTGCTAAGCTCCTCCTACTTTTTCCACGAGAATATAAGAAAAAACGATATAATTATTATTTATTTTAGTTGGTATCCATGATACCTGTAGGTATTTTTAATTGGTATCCATGATACCTGCATGTAAATAAATAATAATCATATCGTTTTTTCTTATATTCTCGGGGGAAAAGTAGGAGGAGCTTAGCAAAAAGTCTGGTGGAAGGACTTAAAAAACCCTACGTGTGTACGGCCCTTTAAAAATGATTGCTCTGATGTTTCCGAGTAGAAGCATTTAATATGAACTGTAAAGTCATCATGATAAGTCATCTGCAAACATGTTGATGGAGACAGGGGGAATGTTGCTAAAGAAAACACACGGACAGAATTGAAACTCTCTTTGCAAATTACTGCTATAGTTAATGGAGAAATTTAGATTGACTTTTGTGTAAGAATTAAATAGTTTGTAGCTTTTAAATCTTAAGCGTGAATGTTTAATGTTCAAACCATTGCATGGTGTATATTATCGATAATCAACGAACTAAAATACCTTCACTTGCATAATATTCATCACATTCTTCAATATTTATATCTAAATGATTCATTACTTTCATCTATCGTAGAGAGTACCAAAATATTTCAATAAGTTTTGACAGCGCACTAAGATTTATATCATTTAAATCACTTTCACGGTCCAAAGAATTTCTTTAGAAGTTATTGGACAACGTTTTATTATTTAGTTTCCAAGTATTCGATTCAGGAGGATCAGCTCGGCCTCAAGTTCTGACGGCAAGTTTGAATCCCAAAAGAAGGATGTCCGTGTATGCTCTCATTGGGGGGGGGGGGGGGCGAAGGAGGGAGGTGAAGGAGGGGGGGTGAATGGTGGGTATTGAAGGAGGGGGTGATAGGTGGGGGGTATTGGAGGAGGGGTGGGGTATTGAAGGAGGGGGTGATAGGTGGGGGGTATTGGAGGAGGGGTGGGGTATTGAAGGAGGGGGTGAAGAGTGGGGTATTGAAGGGGTGGGGGGTGAATGGTGGAGGTTTATAGAAGGAGAGGGGTAAGTGAAGTAAAAGAGGGGGGGAGGGGGAATTAGTCGAGTGGTTTTGGTATATGCAGCATTAATGAATTCCGAGTATTTTTCATTGAAGTTTTAATCGATTATCTGATTCGCTTAAACAAATATTGGAATAAGAACTTTTAGTTCCAAAAAACACTTTGATCTGCTAAAGTTGATCCTATTTTTCTAACTGTTATAAAGTTGAAAATAAAAATAGTTCGCCAGTATATTTTCATTTGTGGATTGTGTGTGTATATATATAACTTTAAATCTATCAGAGGTACTAATCTGATTTTTTTTATTGACCAGCCTTATAATAATCGAAAAAATGCTAGTTATGTAATAAGTATAAATTAGGTAAATATAAGAAATATGAAAGGTATAGTTTGATATAAATTCTACGTAAAGTAAATGAGGTAAAACATGATGGGAATAATATAAAAAGTTTTGTAAAGAATATAAACATTTTTAAGTTATGCATTAATTTATAAGTTCTCTGCAGTCTATGATTGTATTCAAAATAATTATGAAAAGATCGTTTTTTCTGTCCTGTCCGCCACACTAGCACGGCAAGCAGCTGGTACATGGATAGGAAATTATTCTGAAATGAGTTCAGTAAACGATTTCAATAACTAAACTATACTTTGTTCTATTCAGTTGAAAATGTCGCACAAAAACAAATTAAGCAACAAAAATTATTACATAAACAACTGAATTTATATCAGTGTACTTAAAATTGGTATTTTAAAAAATTCATCAAATTTAACGTCACGCATACACTAGTTTAGTTAAATAATGATAACCTAATAAGAGGTTCCCTATTCCTTCTGATTGTAAGCAACCGTTGATAACATTCTTGTTATGCCCCTCCACCTAATTATGAGCGATTGGAAGTTAGGAACTAAAGTTAGATGTGCTTTGAATTCAATGCAAAGGCAGCATGTTTGATCATTGGCGCAGATTGGGGCATTCTAGGGCAGTAACTATTGCCTGTCAATTTGGAGCGGATTGGGGCATTCTAGAACAGTAACTATTGGCTGTCAATTTGGAGCAGATTGGGGCATTCTAGGGCAGTAACTTTTGGCTGTCAATTTGGAGCAGATTGGGGCATTCTACGGCAGTAACTATTGCCTGTCAATTTGGAGCAGATTGGGGCATTCTACGGCAGTAACTATTGCCTGTCAATTTGGAGCAGATTGGGGCATTTTACGGCAGTAACTATTGGCTGTCAATTAGGAGCAGATTGGGGCATTCCAGAGCAGTAACTATTGGCTGTCAATTTGGAGCATTCTAGAGCAGCAACTATTGCCTGTCAATTTGGAGCAGATTGGGGCATTCTAGAGCAGTAACTATTGGCTGTCAATTGGGAGCAGATTGGGGCATTCTAGGGTAGTAACTATTGCCTGTCAATTTGGAGCAGATTGGGGCATTCTAGGGCAGTAACTATTGGCTGTCAATTTGGAGCAGATTGGGGCATTTTACGGCAGTAACTATTGGCTGTCAATTAGGAGCAGATTGGGGCATTCTAGAGCAGTAACTATTGGCTGTCAATTGGGAGCAGATTGGGGCATTCTAGGGCAGTAACTATTGGCTATCAATTTGTAGCAGATAGGGGCATTCTAGAGCAGTAACTATTGGCTGTCAATTGGGAGCAGTTTGGGGCATTCTATGGCAGTAACTATTGGCTATCAATTTGAAATTTCTCGCGTAAAACGATGATGTGCCGATAACCTACTTCACAGATTTGTCTCTTAATTGACGTTACTTCTAATTAAATTGCTCATAACTTTTTCATTGAATTTCACATTTCAATGAACTTTTTAGCAATGAATGCGTTTAGATATCAGGTATCGAAATAGTGACTTAAAATTTTCCAAGCGTAAGTAAATAGTCAGCTGTAATTGATGTCATACAACCTAATTTTTCTCCCCGTACGAATAACATAGGAATATTTAGCTTATATTCTAAAAAGGAACCCAACTCACTTCACATTGGTGGTCTATTGGATATGTATAATTCATTCACAAATATTTCAATATTTAACGTTCAATATCAAATCATTATTTTATATCGGCATAGATTCAATAGATTATTTTTTCAAAGCTAAACCATAAGTTTATTTATCTGAGACAGTATTTAACTATCTGACAGAATTTTCATCTTAATAGAAAACAATACCAATAGCCTTTACTAAATTAACATTATTACCAATTATTCCAATTGCAAGTAGTATGTATATTTTATTGCCTATATATTTTATTGTTATTAATACCGAGAAAATGGTTTTATAATGAATTAATGACCCACTCCACTCGGTTTTTTATTTATATCTCTCCTAATTATTAAGGGAGCTTTATGAGATTTCACGACATTTTGAGTTTGGATTCTGCACATCTTTTAATAATGGCATCGTTAGATAATTCGCATTAGGTGTTACGAGTATTAAAAAAAAGCTTATATCAGATTGTGTTATGTATATAGTAGATTTTCCTGTTCAATCGCTACTTGATATAAAACCTGATTATTTATTAAAATACCTTCATTATTATATACAATATTGGTAATTCACTAAAATTATTCAGCCACCCCAACCAAAAATGAGGTGAGGGAGAAAAGCGGGTTGATGGTGGGAGCCGGATGACGGATATACATGTACTGAAGTTGAAATAGTGATTTTGATTATTATAGATTAATTTACGTCTTAATTAATTCTCAGTTAAAGTATTAATCTTAATAAGTTTATGATCCAGTATGAGTACGATCATTGATGACTAATTCCCCCCCCCCCCCCGCAGGAGGGTTGATAGGGTGAAGTGACTGTTTTGGGTTTAATATATTATTAATGTCTCTATATTATTATTTTCGAATCATATGCCATCAATCCTGAAAAATATGAATATATAAGAGTGATGTAGAATAATGTAATTTTTTTAATTTCCATCCCATATTAATGAAGAATTTGAGTGTTGGATTTATTCCAAATTTGGCTGAAATCATCACGACCTTTCCATCACAAAATTGAACTAAAATATTCATCTACTAATGGGATTAAGATACAGGGTTTAATTGACCACTGCACAATACTGAGCTTCAACTTGTGACGTCATAGGAACTTCAAATGGTTTCGAAAAAGTGTCGAAAGCAGTCATGTACCAAGTGGATTAACGATTTTCGAAAGGCATTTCCAAATTGAACTCTGCCTCGCCAAAATTGGAACCTAATTTCACTTCCCCATCTCAAACCAGCGTGAGCGTTCAACAATTGAATTCCCGTTCCAATGAGAAGCAGGAATGCCATTCCACCTTTTCGCTTTTACCTTTAATTTAGAGGTGTGTAATTTTGATGTCGGTTGATCAAAAGAGCTATATATGAAGCAGTGAAATGCTCTCCAAATTGAAGGACATTTCTTATTGACTTTTGACCCCTGTCGCCAT
Source organism: Caprella mutica (assembly GCA_947561585.1). Lineage (NCBI taxonomy): Eukaryota > Metazoa > Arthropoda > Malacostraca > Amphipoda > Caprellidae > Caprella > Caprella mutica. The sequence goes on from CANNZV010002526.1 coordinate 5,556, forward strand.
TTTTGATTTTACTCATTCAAAATGTGTATGGCTGAAATACGTTTAGAGTTAGGGTAACTAAATGTAAATACGGTAGACAAAGGGTTAAACACGGTAGACAGAGGGTTAAACACGGTAGACAAAGGGTTAAACACGGTAGACAAAGGGTTAAACACGGTAGACAGAGGGTTAAACACGGTAGACAGAGGGTTAAACACGGTAGACAGAGGGTTAAACACGGTAGACAGAGGGTTAAACACGGTAGACAGAGGGTTAAACACGGTAGACAGAGGGTCAAATACGGTAGACAGAGGGTTAAACACGGTAGACAGAGGGTTAAACACGGTAGACAGAGGGTTAAACACGGTAGACAAAGGGTTAAGACCGACAAAACTGATAAATATTTTTTTAACTGGAAGAGTAGATTGAAAATTTCACAAATTATGTTATAATAATATAAGTTTTTATCATGAGAAGCAGAAGGGTTAAAACAGCGTCAAATATCAATTTTCTAAAAAGTATTTTCATAGAGCAGTGTCATTAAAAAGATATTAGTGGCACTGTGTCACTTCCCAAATGAATGTGAAAATAAATAGGTGGAATGAGAGGCAACTGAAAACCTACGAGTCATCCATAAATTAGAAAACTAATATTAACTGCAGTGAATAAACTACACATTGGATATGATATTTTAACTTAACAACAGGTTTTAATACTTTTTACTTCGGTGCAGAAATTTGTCCTCGGCAATATGAGTTCGAATTATATTCTTTATGGAGCTTTCGATTTTTTGTTGGAAAATCGAGGAAAATCTTGTCGTATTCTCTCATATTTATTTGCATTTAAATTTCACGCTTTACTTTATATGTAAAAATAAGAAGATGTTTGATAATATTGACAATTTTGAATAATCATATTTTTTGTAAACACTCTGGAAATAAATAAGAATGTGTAGTATATACACCTTCTCACATTAGAAACCATCTTGTTATATTGACATATTTTTTCAAGAAAACATATATATATTTTTTAAATATTTTTCACAATAAATATTATCATTATCACCAACTTATTGGACATGTGAAACTAACATATTCTTACTGTGTTTAAAATATTTTACACAATCTTTTCCTATTCTATTTTCTCAAATCGAAAGCAATTCAAAAATGTGCCGAATTCCCGCTTGCAAGCCGAAGTTGCTGACCAATTCTATGGTCAAATGGAAAGAAAATCAAGGCTAGCCCTCGCCCAATGTATTCATAATGGAGAATAATTGGATTGATAGCAAAGCCCATGACTACAGACTTAGTCATTCACGGCTTATATTTTGGTGGGCATGAGGATGCATACTGAGTCCATTTCAATTACGAGCCTGAATGCAAGTGTATGCAGTGTGACTGTGGTGAGTGCAATGCAAGTGTATGCAGTGTGACTGTGGTGAGTGCAATGCAAGTGTATGCAGTGTGACAGTGGTGAGTGCAATGCAAGTGTATGCAATGTGACTGTGGTGAGTGCAATGCAAGTGTATGCAGTGTGACAGTGGTGAGTGTAATGCAAGTGTATGCAGTGTGACTGTGGTGAGTGCAATGCAGGTGTTTGCAGTGTGACTGTGGTGAGTGCAATGCAAGTGTATGCAGTGTGACTGTGGTGAGTGCAATACAAGTGTATGCAGTGTGACTGTGGTGAGTGCAATGCAAGTGTATGCAGTGTGACTGTGGTGAGTGCAATGCAAGTGTATGCAGTGTGACAGTGGTGAGTGTAATGCAAGTGTATGCAGTGTGACTGTGGTGAGTGCAATGCAGGTGTTTGCAGTGTGACTGTGGTGAGTGCAATGCAAGTGTATGCAGTGTGACTGTGGTGAGTGCAATGCAAGTGTATGCAGTGTGACAGTGGTGAGTGCAATGCAAGTGTATGCAATGTGACTGTGGTGAGTGCAATGCAAGTGTATGCAATGTGACTGTGGTGAGTGCAATGCAAGTGTATGCAGTGTGACTGTGGTGAGTGCAATGCAAGTGTATGCAGTGTGACTGTGGTGAGTGCAATGCAAGTGTATGCAATGTGACTGTGGTGAGTGCAATGCAAGTGTATGCAGTGTGACTGTGGTGAGTGCAATGCAAGTGTATGCAGTGTGACTGTGGTGAGTGCAATGCAAGTGTATGCAGCGTGACTGTGGTGAGTGCAATGCAAGTGTATGCAGTGTGACAGTGGTGAGTGCAATGCAAGTGTATGCAGTGTGACTGTGGTGAGTGCAATGCAAGTGTATGCAGTGTGACTGTGGTGAGTGTAATGCAAGTGTATGCAGTGTGACTGTGGTGAGTGCAATGCAAGTGTATGCAGTTGGACTGCAAGAACATCTTTTTTATTCAACAAGAAAATTTTCGACAAGTTACATGGTATGTCGTAATACTTATATATTCTTAATATTAAAGTAAAAATTTATGGTAAAAATGAATCGATGTAATTTATTTCCACTAGTAACTTTAAAATTTATTTTATCCAGCATAGATAAACATTATACCTTTTGTGCACAGTAGTACCGATAACTTTTAGTAAGTTCTTTTCAGCACCCTCATTTTACTCTTTCTATACAGTTACAGTGCAGGTCAATTATGGGGCTTTACTCCTATTACCGGTCACATCCGGAGAGTTGTACAGTGGCCTTTACATATCTCTCTTCATGTGAAGTAATTTTAGACATTTAAAAAAGAAAATGGACAGAGAGTGATTGTAGTTGTATAATATCTATGATATATTCAGATCATAGATATTACGTTACTTATTTTACATTGCATTATAGCAATATTATAAAATGTATACCTAACTCAATAACTGAACATTCACTCATTGTATTTCATGCATACTCATTCGCTTTCCTCCTCATTCACTTTCCTCTTCATTCACTTTCCTCCTCATTCACTTTCCTCCTCATTCACTTTCCTCCTCATTCACTTTCCTCCTCATTCACTTTCCCCTCATTCCCCCCCCCCATTCCCTATTTTGCGGAAGTTCCTCACCACACAATCACCTCAAATGACACACCTTAGCCACACTAGAGTGAATGACTGCCTTAGAAAAACACTTTAATGGACAGAGGACAGTGTACTGGACAGTGTACTTGACAGTGTACTTGACAGTGTACTTGACAGTGTACTTGACAGTTTACTAGACACTGTACTGGACAATGTACTGGACAGAGTACACTGTATTGGACAGAGTACACTATACTGGACAGAGTACACTGTACTGGACAGTGTACTGGACACTGTACTGAATAGTGTACTGGTCACTGTACTGGACAGTGTACTGAAAGATGTACTGGACAATGTACTGGTGTACTAATAATATTACAAACTAGCTATGACGTCACTTTATCTCTTCTAACAATTTTATCGTATAACTTAAGTATATCAGTAATATTTCTACTATAAATTTATTCAGATAGTATTTCCATTTAATTATTTACTGATACGCATTCAAGGTGCTTATCTATTATTCATATATGAATCTAGAATATATATACTCTCCCTTTATCTTTCATTCATCTTTCAATGCAATTAAACTTACATTTCAATATTTTATTCAATGATAAATCCCCCCATTGCATTTTGTCTCCAATACTATCCCCCCTTTCTACCCCCGGGGGTAAGACTGTATAGTGACTTCATTATTGCATCTCTCCTAATTTATGCATGAGAATCTATCAGCTCTCCTTTTTTTCCCCTCAAAGATGAGACCCTAAAATCAAATTTCCAAACCGATGAACGGTTTAAGGCTGGCAAATTTTATCCCTGGATTTTTAATCGTCGGAGAAAGCAGATTTGATATCTTGGCTATTGTTCGTGTATATTCCTTTGCAACTTTCGACATCGATTTATTGAGAGGTTTTGTTCTGTGAGATGTACATACAATATGAAAAAAGAGGGGTTTTGTAAATGCAATGGAAGCTTTTTCGATTTTTCGATAAATATCTTTAAGCAGTTGTTTCTTTTATGTTACTCTGATCAACTTTAATAAAAATTATTAAATTTACAATTTTTAATTATAGATTACGATAATGAATTCTAGCCTCTTTTTAAATATTCTTAATGCATTTGAATATAAATATTAATGACTATACTTAAATAGAGTAATTTACACCACTTTAAAGCAATGTAGTCACCTCCAGTAACAATGTAGTAACTAGTCTCCTCCAGTAACAATGTAGTCACTAGTCTCCTCCAGTAACAATGTAGTAACTAGTCTCCTCCAGTAGCAATGTAGTCACAGTAGTCACCTCCAATGGCAATGTAGTCACTGTAGTCACCTCCAGTAACAATGTAGTCACTAGTCTCCTCCAGTAACAATGTAGTAACTAGTCTCCTCCAGTAGCAATGTAGTCACAGTAGTCACCTCCAATGGCAATGTAGTCACTGTAGTCACCTCCAGTAGCAATGTAGTCACAGTAGTCACCTCCAGTAGCAATGTAGTCACTGTAGTCACCTCCAATAGCAATGTTGTCACAGTAGTCACCTCCAATGGCAATGTAGTCACTGTAGTCACCTCCAGTAGCAATGTTGTCACAGTAGTCACCTCCAGTAGCAATGTAGTCACTGTAGTCACCTCCAATAGCAATGTATTCACAGTAGTCACCTCCAGTAGCAATGTAGTCACTGTAGTCACCTCCAGTAGCAATGTAATCACTGTAGTCACCTCCAGTAGCAATGTAGTCACTGTAGTCACCTCCAGTAGCAATTTAGTCACTGTAGTCACCTCCAGTAGCAATGTAGTCACTGTAGTCCACCTCCAATAGCAATGTAGTCACTGTAGTCACCTCCAATAGCAATGTAGTCACTGTAGTCACCTCCAATAGCAATGTAGTCACTGTAGTCACCTCCAGTAGCAATGTAGTCACAGAAGTCACCTCCAGTAGCAATGTAGTCACTGTAGTCACCTCCAGTAGCAATGTAGTCACTGTAGTCACCTCCAGTAGCAATGTAGTCACAGTAGTCACCTCCAATAGCAATGTAATCACTGTAGTCACCTCCAATAGCAATGTAGTCACTGTAGTCACCTCCAATAGCAATGTAGTCACTGTAGTCACCTCCAGTAGCAATGTAGTCACTGTAGTCACCTCCAGTAGCAATGTAGTCACTGTAGTCACCGCCAATAGTTTTATCACTCTCCAGAGAGGCCTAAATTACTAAGTTATTCTCCGGGGTAGGCAGAACAAATAATGTTTCACCTTAGGATAACTGCATGTGTGTTATTGTAACACATTATTGTGTGCTGTGTTATTTAACATTATTGTGTTGGTAATGTCTATATATGTATTCTAATATATCAATTAATTATTGAATTATTTTTTGTGCAGGGCTTCAGTTAATTTCTAACTCTAATAAAAATGTAATTGAAAATAAGAATACGTTCCTGCATTTGCTTCTATAATTACATGGACGTTTATAGTTAAATTAATACGATAGTGTATATAATTTTAGAACATTGTAAAGGTTTTTTTTGCCCCCCCCCCCCCCCCACTTTGGTGTAATGACGTTAAAAGAGGTATGGAAACGTAACTCGAAGTGCCTCTCCATGCACAGTGTTAAAGAATAACCCTATAAAGATCTTTTTAAGAGATAATGGCGGAGAAAAAGTTTAATGCTCTTGAAAAGTGCTGCAAAAAGGTTGAAAATATAAGAAAGGTGTGTGTGTATCTAGGAGTGAATGTCAAGACATATAATTAACATTAACCATATACAACTTACACAGTAATAAAGATGAACATTGTTATTTTAACCTATAATTACGCCAAAATGTAACATGTCCTATCACATATGCATATGTGATAGGACATCGTATCTAAATCTATATAATATATTGCAGTATATCCATATCATATATACAGTATATCCTATAACATACATAAAATATGTTATACTGTATAAGAATACAGTATATCTACAACATATAAGAATTCTGTTTATCTATATCATATCCATATATCTTATATATATTCAATATATATCCATATCATATTTAAATGGAGTATATCCATATATCTCATATACAGTATATTACACTATATCCATATCATATTTAAATGGAGTATATCCATATATCTCATATACAGTATATTACACTATATCCATATCATATTTAAATGGAGTATATCCATATATCTCATATACAGTATATTACACTATATATCTCATATACAGTATATTACACTATATCCATATCATATTCAAATGGAGAACATTCAAGCGTACAATCAAAGCTTTAGTTTTTAATTACAATTTCTCGCTGCCCGTTGTCATGTCACTAAATATTTAATTCAATAAACAGTCTTCACTGTGTGATATTTGAATGCAAAACATCAACAGTGAAGTCTGGGTACATGTTATGAGTTTTCGAACAGTTTCACATTTTCGATCATAGAAGAAAAAAGTATATAGTTTTTTGTTGTATTATCGAAAATGTATAACCATTCGAATTTACCCAACCGAAGATTTTTGTCAATTGCAGTTTTGATTTTTTCAAGGAAAATATTATATGCTGTTATTTAATATAATTGCTCGTTTACACAGTGTGTAACCACTGCCATTGAATAAATGCCCTATGTATTAATAATTAATTAATCTATGTATATTTGGTACCAATATATTATGCATATTATCTTGGAATGATGAATTTTTTGTGGATACTCTGTATTACGTATTCTATTTGTATTATTTCAATATATTCTGTTGTATCTATTGAAACAGATTAAAGTTCGTTACTTTTTCTATCTATAAGTTGCCTTTTTTTTATCAAATAGCGTACAATGGATTTTGACTAAATACTCAAGGCATAAGATTGTGCAATAAATATGGTATGACGTAGACTATCAAGTTGGAACACCTGATGCCTCCGAAAAGTTATTTATGGATATGGCATTCCATGCATGTGCTGCAAATCGCCTATCGCCACACTCTGATTGGCCAAAAAAATGTTCAGGCATCACAGTTGATTTATATGAGCGAGAATGGCTTTTTGTGATCGACGAACAGCCGTTTGTTTGACATTAAAGCCTGTTTTGTTTGTGCGCCAGAGTTCAAACTCAGCCTTCCAGCCACTCCACCTGTCTTTCAGGGGCGAAAAGTCAGTTGCTAATAGCATGTGGTGGTGAGAGGAGTGTGTGGTGTACAGCTGCGCTAGGGAGTCTGGATGAGCGTTCCTGACGTAAGCTCCGACATTCAAATTATCCTAGCAACTTGAGTTTATTAATGCAATAGGAAGTGATGTGACAGGACACTGTAGTGCTAGGCCTAGCGAGGCACTGCCTATCAAATAGTGTTTGCAAATATAAAGCTTAAAGGCGATAATACCGTGGACTGGAGTTTGTTGCACAGGTCGAATTCGTTTGTTACTTCCAAATTTGAACAGTGAAGGGTGCATCTTCTTCTTAAAGGACAGTCTACGTGACCCAATTTAGACCAAAGTCTTCTTTCACCACTTTAAATAGCCATAAACAGACAAATCTGTGATCGCAAACTTTAACCATTGATAGTTAGGTGCCTACCTCATCAACATTGATTGCATAGATCGTTATTCGTACCCACTAGTGACTTGGGAAACTTAGCTACGAATTATCGGTCAGTTTGACATTTTTGGTCATATAAGAAAGAATTATAATTATTGTCATTTTTTCTTATATGACCGAAGAAATGAAACTGACCGATAATTCGTAACTTACCTACCCTTCTAACAATTTTTTGAAATATGACCTAAAACCGTCCCTTTAAAAATTTTTAGACTTAAAACAATAAGCTTAATTTTTTTGACCAAAACAATTGCTCGGTAATGTGTATCTGTCCGATGATGCGGGTATGACCCCTATGTACCGGGCGATGCTCAACCGCAGCGCAGAGTACGATGCACCCTGCGCTATGCCCACTGGCCAACAGACGCTAGTACCTTCCTACGCCCAGCGATACTAGGGTGAGCTACGAGTTATCGGAAACTTACACATTTTCGATCATATTAGAAAAAATTAATATTATACATCTCACTTTCTTTTTAATTTTTAAATTTTTTTGAACAAAAATGTGGAACCGTCCGATAACTCGGAACTTACCCTAAATATATCTTTCGAATGGGGAGGGGGTACTAACTTTATTACCGGACACTTACAAATACCGACACTACTGTAATAGGTGCTCGAAAAGTGTTTACAAAGTTTACAGTCTTTTATTTAGTACTCATAATTAGCAATTAAATGTCGCTATTAATTGTATGCATTTTGTTTTTGAATTTCATTTTTAATACATTTGTGAGTTTTCTTTTAGTAAGTTGATGTGTATGGGTTAGTACCAGACTAAAACAAAACAGGTTTTAGGTCTCAAGAAAATTAGAGTAGGTACCTAGGTAGGTACTAACGTATTCATAACTTCACTAAATTATGTAAACTTACCAAAATGCAGTTCATAGAGTTAGTAGCTACCTACTCAGTCACCGTTACTCTCTATTTACCGACATTTGTGAAAAATATTTTATTATTGAAATTAATAAGTTCTTCTAGGGTACGTTACGAATTATCGGTCAGTTTCACATTTTCGGTCATTTAAGAAAAACTATAACTAGAATTATTATTTAAATTTTATTAGTATCCATGATACTGCAGGTATCATGGATACTAAATCTAAAATTAGATAATAATAATTAAATAGTTTTTCTTACATGACCGAAGATGTGAAACTGACCGATAATTCGTAACGTACCCTACCTACCTTTTTTTTCCAAAATTGTAGTTCATAGTCCTGAATATGACTACGCTTTCACTATCGTGACTATGTAGTCTGTAGCTACATCATTATGACCTTGAGTACGAACATACGAACTAACGGATGTAAATTTGGCCACACTGTGAATTTCGCATTCGATTTCTCCGTCCGTGAAGATAGTCGTCTGTTTTTTTTAAACTATTTTTGTTTTTCTAGGGAATTTATATTTAATGTCAATGTATCACCGTACAAACAATTTAAAAAGTATTAACTTTTTATTTATTAAATTTAATGCTCTTATTTTTTTTTGCACTATCTTAATTAATTATTTATTTATTTATCACGGGTTAATACTCTATTGCCGTTAGTTTCTAAATCATCGCTATTTGTATTATTAGTTCAATTACCTAACACAAAGTTGGAATCTGAAATATGTTAATTGTCGGTAATTAAGGGATGGTAGTAACACCCTGTATACTGTATTGTGACACCATTAGCCATTTTATTTCTTGAAAATTATGTAATATTATTTTAGGAAATTGAGGGTAAAGTGACAAATACCAGAATTAAAAAACAAATGGAAATTTCATGTGATTATTAATTTAAAATAGGAAGATCGAAATAAATTAATTATGGAGAGAACTCTCTAATTATTTTAATTGGTATCCATGATTCCTCCAGGTATCATGGATACCAATTAAAATAATCCGTTTTTTTCTCCACAATTAACATATTTTAATGTTAATTTCAATATTAACCCAGTGAAAATGTTCATCCAGTACTTAATTCTCACCTGGCAACTGTACCTTTATCTACAAAGTTCAATTACTTTATTGGTGGTAAATCTTTTATTAACACTAGCAAGAGCTTATTATTTATTCATAGGATAAATTTGCAAGTTGTGCCTTTTTTCTAAAACTTCAATAAAAACCAAATGAACCAATTTGAATCAATTAAAACTTTCAACCAAAACTAATTTATTTATTTTCTCCCTTGCCACTCCAGTCGAAATTATAATTTATGTGATGAAGTGAAGTAGTGATTCGAATTAACATGTTTGGCACATTCAAATTAGTGCAGTCGTTCTACGCATGGAGCGCACTACAATAATAAGGTAAGTAATCATACACTGCAACCTCTCACTACATCTATACTAGCAGTACTCGGAAACTGACTGTTTACAACTTTAGTGTTTACATTAGTCAAACAGAAATCTGTCGAAGTCAGATCAATGTTATTTTTTTACATAATTTTGTTTATGATAAAATTTATAATTATTCTTATTTTACTACACTTCCTTTTTATATTTAAAGACAAATGGGGAAATTTTTTCTATGTTGTAGCATAGATTCCGACAGTCGTAAATATGTCATAAAATAAATGAAAGATGCATCCCTTCACTATGCGTCTTGTGATACAGATGAATGTGCATCATTATTTACATCTTGTGATACAGATGAATGTGCATCATTATTTACATCTTGTGATACAGATGAATGTGTATCATTACATACATCCCGAACTGTTGTAATTTGGATTATGTATTGCCATTTTTCTTTCTTACCATGTTTATCATTTTTTAACGCTACTTATAGTTTTAGAGGATAGCGCTAGGTTATGCTCTTCAACTACGAGGTCTTAGATTTAGACTATCATCTCTTCATTTTCCTCTTCAATCCGTGAGTGCAGCCACTGGTGCTTGTGTTCCTTTTCGTCACATTCTTTGTTAAGTGACTTGTAGCTTTTCTGCATCCATGTGCTTGTCTCGAACCAATTTCCTTCCTGACTACTTCTTCAAAGCCCCTTGTATATATTTTCCTTTTGACGTCGGCGATAGGACTTTGAATGGTTACAACAGACCCCATAGTAACCATATTAGGCACATTAAGGTTACCATACACATACAGTAATCCATCCAATGCTCATTAATTATAACTTTATTAGGTTGAGTTGAGCACTAGGGTTGTAGCGCGTCAAGTTGCCTCTCGGCGTAACTATCGTATTACCTGCGTAACGAGTAATCTCAACAGGTAACCCGAAACTTACCTGTGCTTTCGAACATACCTTCTAAAGTTATTTATAGTCCCTAAAGCTGTTTACCTGAATGCTCTATATTTGAAACTTGGAAGGTATTCCATTCAATATTTGGACACGTGATTAATTATGTTTCATTTGAAGATTGGATTTTATATTTACGGGACATTGATTATTATATTTAGGTTTTGTTGTTGATAGGAAGTTTCTTTTCTTTGGATTATAGTTTAATGAATAAAATAATACAAAAGTAGAGTGGTATTGGAATATAGTTTCACGATATTATCGTAGTACATAGTACAAGACTACATCAGAGTACTGTGTAGTGTATTGTAATTTGAAACCTACCTATAAAGTAACCTAAGGTGACCAGGAAACTATTGCAAACTAGGGTTTGAGTATTGAATGTACTATCAGAGAAAAGAGTCACTGTGGTGATGTACTATCAGAGAAAAGAGTCACTGTGATGATGTACTATCAGAGAAAAGAGTCACTGTGATGATGTACTATCAGAGAAAAGAGTCACTGTGATGATGTACTATCAGAGAAAAGAGTCACTGTGATGATGTACTGTCAGAGAAAAGAGTCACTGTGATGATGTACTGTCAGAGAAAAGAGTCACTGTGATGATGTACTGTCAGAGAAAAGAGTCACTGTGATGATGTACTGTCAGAGAAAAGAGTCACTGTGATGATGTACTATCAGAGAAAAGAGTCACTGTGATGATGTACTGTCAGAGAAAAGAGTCACTGTGATGATGTACTATCAGAGAAAAGAGTTACTGTGCTTGTTTCTCTTTTTGTCATACAGTTTAGTAATTAGTGACTGTAATCACGGAGTAGCTTCTCTGCGGTCATGAGCATTGTCACCGAATGGAGGAAGGTGACTATTTTTATGAGACCACTCCTCTATCTGACTGCTTCTGTTAGGTCCTTTTTTTTAGTTAATTTCCCTTTTAAATCAAATATTTAACTTAAGGTTCCGAAGCAAACGTTTTCAAATCTTCGTTCACATTTCAAGAGTGGGTGATAATGAACCACTGAACTGATGTTCAAATTCAGAGATTGTGGTTGTGACCTAAAAATCTTCTTTGCTTTCCTTGCTGAAAAGAATTCACAGACTGTTATCGAACTAAACAACAATTATTGCCTTAAGAATACCGTTTTTGCGGAACTGTTGTCACGATAAGTCACGTTCCGTGCATATCCATTGTTCCGCTGGAACACAGTGCCCGGGTATAGACAGACTCACGCACACACAAACATTCCTCGGGTGAGAAGATGTAGGTATGGCATCTTGCGGTACCTTTTGTTGATGGGGGAGGGGGGGGGGGGGTGTATTGAGGTGGGGGAGGTGGAGGTTTCGAGAGAATTCTGGTCAAATTTTCATAGGAAAGGAGTTACTGCCTTTTTTTTGTCATCCAAACAAATTGTCTACAAATATAACTTTATCTGTATAAAACGGGCTTTTATGTAATGCTGAATTTATTGAAATTTAATTTAATTGGTTGTAACTGATATCTTTCCAATGCCTGATCTATTTTCAATGAATTTTAATGTATTCACACTTAACGTTCCTCAAGATTAGCATTGGGAAGGAATGCGTATTGTGTTACGTAGGGTGAGTTACGAATTATCGGTCAGTTTCAGATCTTCGGTCATATAAGAAAAACTAATTAGCTAATAATTAAAATTAAATAATAATGACCTTCTCGTTTTTCCTTATGTGATCGAAGATGTGAAACTGTCCGATAATTCGTAACTTACCCTACTCCTAGTCACGACAACCAAAGACTTTCGATCAGACTAGTTATAGCCCCTAGTGTAGAAGATGTGAACTATCAGTTGAATGTGTAGAAGATGTGAACTATCAGTTGAATGTGTAGAAGATGTGAACTATCAGTTGAATGTGTAGAAGATGTGAACTATCAGTTGAATGTGTAGAAGATGTGAACTATCAGTTGAATGTGTAGAAGATGTGAACTATCAGTTGAATGTGTAGAAGATGTGAACTATCAGTTGAATGTGTAGAAGATGTGAACTATCAGTTGAATGTGTAGAAGATGTGAACTATCAGTTGAATGTGTAGAAGATGTGAACTATCAGTTGAATCTGTAGAAGATGTGAACTATCAGTTGAATCTGTAGAAGATGTGAACTATCAGTTGAATCTGTAGAAGATGTGAACTATCAGTTGAATGTGTAGAAGATGTGAACTATCAGTTGAATGTGTAGAAGATGTGAACTATCAGTTGAATGTGTAGAAGATGTGAACTATCAGTTGAATGTGTAGAAGATGTGAACTATCAGTTGAATCTGTAGAAGATGTGAACTATCAGTTGAATCTGTAGAAGATGTGAACTATCAATTGAATCTGTAGAAGATGTCAACTATCAGTTGAATCTGTAGAAGATGTCAACTATCAGTTGAATCTGTAGAAGATGTCAACTATCAGTTGAATCTGTAGAAGATGTCAACTATCAGTTGAATCTGTAGAAGATGTGAACTATCAGTTGAATGTGTAGAAGATGTGAACTATCAATTGAATCTGTAGAAGATGTGAACTATCAGTTGAATCTGTAGAAGATGTGAACTATCAATTGAATGTGTAGAAGATGTGAACTATCAATTGAATGTGTAGAAGATGTGAACTATCAGTTGAATCTGTAGAAGATGTCAACTATCAGTTGAATCTGTAGAAGATGTCAACTATCAGTTGAATCTGTAGAAGATGTCAACTATCAGTTGAATCTGTAGAAGATGTGAACTATCAGTTGAATGTGTAGAAGATGTGAACTATCAATTGAATCTGTAGAAGATGTGAACTATCAGTTGAATCTGTAGAAGATGTGAACTATCAATTGAATGTGTAGAAGATGTGAATTCATCAGGCCAACTTTTGCCCACCTTTTCAAATTAGCTTCAGACTTTCTGGAGCATCTCTCCTTCTCAAAAACTCGTGTCAAAGAAAGCCTCCTGGAGTACCAAGGCCTCCACATTACCCATCACAAAATGGAGGTGACTTCATTCATCACATTATCTCTTTTAATGGCCTGTATTTATTAGTTAGAATGGAAATCTAGATAAAAAAACGGACTTCATATCCATGCTAGTTCTATGATTGTTTTTAAATTTTGTCGAGTGTCAGTAGTTTTGGAGAAGAAGGTTCTGGGGAAATTTACATAGCAATCAAGGCGTTCCTTTGATTAATTCTACTGAAGGCTTTTATCAGAGTCTTCTCTCTGGCAGTACAAGGGACTTAAAAGGCGCAAACGAACACACCAAATTAGGTTTGGACTTGAAAGGCCCTTCTCAAATTTTGATGACCTCCTAAAAACTGCGTCATCTATTTCTCTTGTTACGCTAATTATGCTGGGTATGTCACTGTCTAGTGCTGGGTATGTCACTGTCTAGTGCTGGGTATGTCACTGTCTAGTGCTGGGTATGTCACTGCCTAGTGCTGGGTATGTCACTGCCTAGTGCTGGGTATGTCACTGCCTAGTGCTGGGTATGTCACTGCCTAGTGCTGGGTATGTCACTGCCTAGTGCTGGGTATGTCACTGTCTAGTGCTGGGTATGTCACTGTCTAGTGCTGGGTATGTCACTGTCTGGTGCTGGGTATGTCACTGTCTGGTGCTGGGTATGTCACTGTCTGGTGCTGAGTATGTCACTGTCTGGTGCTGGGTATGTCACTGTCTGGTGCTGGGTATGTCACTGTCTAGTGCTGGGTATGTCACTGTCTGGTGCTGGGTATGTCACTGTCTAGTGCTGGGTATGTCACTGTCTAGTGCTGGGTATGTCACTGTCTAGTGCTGGGTATGTCACTGTCTAGTGCTGGGTATGTCACTGTCTAGTGCTGGGTATGTCACTGTCTAGTGCTGGGTATGTCACTGCCTAGTGCTGGGTATGTCACTGCCTAGTGCCGGGTATGTCACTGCCTAGTGCTGGGTATGTCACTGTCTAGTGCTGGGTTTGTCACTGTCTAGTGCTGGGTATGTCACTGTCTAGTGCTGGGTATGTCACTGTCTAGTGCTGGGTATGTCACTGTCTAGTGCTGGGTATGTCACTGTCTAGTGCTGGGTTTGTCACTGTCTAGTGCTGGGTATGTCACTGCCTAGTGCTGGGTATGTCACTGCCTAGTGCTGGGTATGTCACTGCCTAGTGCTGGGTATGTCACTGCCTAGTGCTGGGTATGTCACTGTCTAGTGCTGGGTTTGTCACTGTCTAGTGCTGGGTATGTCACTGCCTAGTGCTGGGTTTGTCACTCTCTAGTGCTGGGTATGTCACTGCCTAGTGCTGGGTATGTCACTGCCTAGTGCTGGGTATGTCACTGCCTAGTGCTGGGTATGTCACTGTCTAGTGCTGGGTATGCCACTGTCTAGTGCTGGGTATGCCACTGTCTAGTGCTGGGTATGCCACTGTCTAGTGCTGGGTATGTCACTGCCTAGTGCTGGGTATGTCACTGCCTAGTGCTGGGTATGTCACTGCCTAGTGCTGGGTATGTCACTGCCTAGTGCTGGGTATGTCACTGTCTAGTGCTGGGTATGTCACTGTCTAGTGCTGGGTATGTCACTGTCTGGTGCTGGGTATGTCACTGTCTGGTGCTGGGTATGTCACTGTCTGGTGCTGAGTATGTCACTGTCTGGTGCTGGGTATGTCACTATCTGGTGCTGGGTATGTCACTGTCTAGTGCTGGGTATGTCACTGTCTGGTGCTGGGTATGTCACTGTCTAGTGCTGGGTATGTCACTGTCTAGTGCTGGGTATGTCACTGTCTAGTGCTGGGTATGTCACTGTCTAGTGCTGGGTATGTCACTGTCTAGTGCTGGGTATGTCACTGTCTAGTGCTGGGTATGTCACTGCCTAGTGCTGGGTATGTCACTGCCTAGTGCCGGGTATGCCACTGCCTAGTGCTGGGTATGTCACTGTCTAGTGCTGGGTTTGTCACTGTCTAGTGCTGGGTATGTCACTGTCTAGTGCTGGGTATGTCACTGTCTAGTGCTGGGTATGTCACTGTCTAGTGCTGGGTATGTCACTGTCTAGTGCTGGGTTTGTGACTGTCTAGTGCTGGGTTTGTCACTGTCTAGTGCTGGGTATGTCACTGCCTAGTGCTGGGTATGTCACTGCCTAGTGCTGGGTATGTCACTGCCTAGTGCTGGGTATGTCACTGCCTAGTGCTGGGTATGTCACTGTCTAGTGCTGGGTTTGTCACTGTCTAGTGCTGGGTATGCCACTGTCTAGTGCTGGGTATGCCACTGTCTAGTGCTGGGTATGCCACTGTCTAGTGCTGGGTATGCCACTGTCTAGTGCTGGGTATGTCACTGTCTAGTGCTGGGTATGTCACTGCCTAGTGCTGGGTATGTTTTTTATTTGTATTACTATTTAGGATATCGCATAGTAAGATTGTATAAAATAATCCAAAGACCACACAGTCAATTGATGCAATGACTGTCCCTGTGATGGCGCTGTCTCTTTGCATTGACTATCATTTGTATTAAGAGTCACAACTGAAAATCTAATACATAGAAAAACTATAAGAAATATATCTGTTGTTCTGACAATTCAATAATTTTTTATTCACAAGAAATGTGCCAATTAAATGAAGTAAAATAAGAGAGATAAATTAGAAAAATGAATAAGCTTGATAAAATAAGAACTTAAAATGCAAGTATTATACCTCTAAATTGAAGCTGTTTCTCTATTCTTCATCTCGTAGCATATATAACGTCTCTTTCCAACGGATTGTTCCGACGCAAAAAAGTATACTTTTTTCTTCATGGTGAGAGTGAGACTTCAAAACATTCCGTGCGTGAAACAGAAGTCCTGTAGCTGTAGTTACCGTGTATAATTACTAGCAATTACTCTCCTAATCAATTACCTAGTTCATTGTCTAATCAATTACCTAGTTCATTGTCTAATCAATTACCTAGTTCATTGTCTAATCAATTACCTAGATCTTAGTCTTATGTTTAGTAGTTAATCAATTATCTAACCATTGCTCTGTTCCTTTAATTAACGCCATTTGTCACGGGTAGCTTTTTTGCTTCCATGAGCATTGTCTCAGACTGGTGGTTGTGACTTTGTTCATTGAAACACTTCTTTCTAACTGCTTCTTAGAGTCCCTTGTATTTTATTTCCTTTTGACATCAACATTGACCCCTTATTATAAATTTAATAAAATATCTATTATTTATGAATTTTACGCTTCGGATTAAATTCTTTAGTCTAAAAGATTCTTTTAAATAAAAATTAATTCTCATTCATCCGGTAGTACATTTTATCCATTAAATTCTCTCTTCCTCTTCATTTCTATTATCTTTTCTTTCTATAGATTTGATTCTTTTATTTTTAAGTGATTTCCTCTTTTTAGTTTTTTGTGTCTGTCTGTCTTAATGTATTCATGACTTACCGTCAGTGGTGACTCCTTGAATTAAATCTCATGTTCTTAAATTACTTATAAGGGAAGAAAGGTCAGCGCAGGCTAAGCGTAGGTCAGCGCAGGCTAAGCGTAGGTCAGCGCAGGCTAAGCGTAGGCCTGCGTTGTGACTGCCCTGAACAAATAAATTCACTTTACTTCTTTTAAACTGTTAAAGTAACACGAATCTAGTGTACCTAGTTTGTAGAAAAATACGTTGTTGCAGTTAGTGTTGGAATAAATTTCAATTAATTGATAATTACGTTAATTATGGAGAAATAATATTCCTAATTTCTTATTTATATATATATATATTTTTTCACATGTGTATTAATATATCTCTACAATACATATTATTATAATGTACATTATGAATTAGTTCAAAGCCAGATCTCATTGACTGTTGACCAAAAAATATAAAGTTCATTAATAGTAGATATGTACCATTTCTTTAATTCATACAGGCCTATTAAATATTTTCCTATGTAATCTCCGCACATGATTTAACATTTTACTTCTAATTAGGGTTAATGAGGCTATTTTTATCACTGTATTTACTCTGGATTATATTGACTCTTTCATTAGCAAATATTTTTCTAACGTCCTTTTTAGTTAATTAAACCCGGCTGAAGATTTTTGAATGTATTTTTTTCAGAAATTTAGCCATGAAAGGGAGGAGAAATATGCAGTTCCAACCCAATAATTATATACATTATATTCAGGCGAAAGTGATTTAAAATATAATTTATATTTATGCAATAATGATACATTGATAAAGAATATGCATATAAATAAGATGTTACTCCCCAGAGGCTCTATCCTGAAACTGTCTGTGGTGAATGGAAGAGAAGGGGGTGGCGCCTCTTGATCTCCGAACTGTTGTAATTTGGATTATGTATAGTCTTTTTTAATATTTACCATGTTTATCATTTTATGAACCTGCAGTTTTAGAGGATAGCGCTAGGGTTATGCTCTTCAACTACGAGGTCTTAGATTTTGTGTTAGGTAGACTAGTAGGCTTCATTTACTATCACCTCTTCATTTTCCTCTTCCATCCGTGAGTACAGCCACCGGTGCTTGTTTCTTTTCGTCACATTCCTTGGTAAGTGACTGCATTCACGGAGTAGCTACTCTGCATCCATGAGCATTGTCACCGACGGTGGTATATGACTTTGCTCTTGGAGCCACTTTCCTTTCTGACTGTTTCTTCCATTCCTTTGTTTTTAATATCTTTTGCACATCATCGACAAGATTATAAGTGGTTAAAACAGACGTTAAACCTTCCTAATAATGAAATAGATACTCAAAAGTTAACTTCTATAGCAAATTTAAACATCCAAAGAAAAATAATCAAATATATAACTAAATCTAATAAGCGAACGCAAGCATATAAGCTCCCCGTACTCTAATTGTATAAGAAATAATGTAATTACTTTGAGAACTTCTTTCTTCTCTCCATTAGATACTCTTATGCGGATGACATAGATAACTTTTAATGATTAACCCGATGCCCTAGATAGAACTTCCTATCTTCCTATGTGGGAGTTGCATTTTAGAGTCACGTGTAAGAGAGGCACGTGTAAGAGAGTCACGTGTAAGAGAGTCACGTGTAAGAGAGTCACGTGTAGGAGAGTCACGTGTAGGAGAGTCACGTGTAGGAGAGTCACGTGTAGGAGAGTCACGTGTAGGAGAGTCACGTGTAGGAGAGTCACGTGTAGGAGAGTCACGTGTAGAAGAGTCACGTGTAGGAGAGTCACGTGTAGGAGAGTCACGTGTAGGAGAGTCACGTGTAGGAGAGTCACGTGTAGGAGAGTCACGTGTAGGAGAGTCACGTGTAGGAGAGTCACGTGTAGGAGAGTCACGTGTAGGAGAGTCACGTGTAAGAGAGTCACGTGTAAGAGAGTCACGTGTAAGAGAGTCACGTGTAAGAGAGTCACGTGTAAGAGAGTCACGTGTAAGAGAGTCACGTGTAAGAGAGTCACGTGTAGGAGAGTCACGTGTAGGAGAGTCACGTGTAGGAGAGTCACGTGTAGGAGAGTCACGTGTAGGAGAGTCACGTTTAGGAGAGTCACGTTTAGGAGAGTCACGTGTAGGAGAGTCACGTGTAGGAGAGTCACGTGTAGGAGAGTCACGTGTAGGAGAGTCACGTGTAGGAGAGTCACGTGTAGGAGAGTCACGTTTAGGAGAGTCACGTTTAGGAGAGTCACGTTTAGGAGAGTCACGTTTAGGAGAGTCACGTTTAGGAGAGTCACGTTTAGGAGAGTCACGTTTAGGAGAGTCACGTGTAGGAGAGTCACGTGTAGGAGAGTCACGTGTAGGAGAGTCACGTGTAGGAGTCACACGTGTAGGAGAGTCACGTGTAGGAGAGTCACGTGTGGGAGAGTCACGTGTGGGAGAGTCACGTGTGGGAGAGTCACGTGTGGGAGAGTCACGTGTAGGAGAGTCACGTGTAGAAGAGTCACGTGTAGAAGAGTCTCGTGTAGAAGAGTCTCGTGTAGAAGAGTCTCGTGTAGAAGAGTCTCGTGTAGAAGAGTCTCGTGTAGAAGAGTCTCGTGTAGAAGAGTCTCGTGTAGGAGAGTCTCGTGTAGGAGAGTCACGTGTAGGAGAGTCACGTGTAGGAGAGTCACGTGTAGAAGAGTCACGTGTAGAAGAGTCTCGTGTAGAAGAGTCTCGTGTAGAAGAGTCTCGTGTAGAAGAGTCTCGTGTAGAAGAGTCTCGTGTAGGAGAGTCTCGTGTAGAAGAGTCTCGTGTAGAAGAGTCTCGTGTAGAAGAGTCTCGTGTAGGAGAGTCTCGTGTAGGAGAGTCTCGTGTAGAAGAGTCTCGTGTAGGAGAGTCTCGTGTAGAAGAGTCTCGTGTAGAAGAGTCTCGTGTAGAAGAGTCTCGTGTAGAAGAGTCTCGTGTAGAAGAGTCTCGTGTAGAAGAGTCTCGTGTAGAAGAGTCTCGTGTAGGAGAGTCTCGTGTAGGAGAGTCTCGTGTAGGAGAGTCTCGTGTAGGAGAGTCGCGTGTAGGAGAGTCGCGTGTAGGAGAGTCGCGTGTAGGAGAGTCGCGTGTAGGAGAGTCGCGTGTAGGAGAGTCGCGTGTAGGAGAGTCGCGTGTAGGAGAGTCGCGTGTAGGAGAGTCGCGTGTAGGAGAGTCGCGTGTAGGAGAGTCGCGTGTAGGAGAGTCGCGTGTAGGAGAGTCGCGTGTAGGAGAGTCGCGTGTAGGAGAGTCGCGTGTAGGAGAGTCGCGTGTAGGAGTGTCGCGTGTAGGAGAGTCGCGTGTAGGAGAGTCGCGTGTAGGAGAGTCGCGTGTAGGAGAGTCTCGTGTAGGAGAGTCTCGTGTAGGAGAGTCTCGTGTAGGAGAGTCGCGTGTAGGAGAGTCGCGTGTAGGAGAGTCGCGTGTGTAGGAGAGTCGCGTGTGTAGGAGAGTCGCGTGTGTAGGAGAGTCGCGTGTAGGAGAGTCGCGTGTAGGAGAGTCGCGTGTAGGAGAGTCGCGTGTAGGAGAGTCGCGTGTAGGAGAGTCGCGTGTAGGAGAGTCGCGTGTAGAAGAGTCGCGTGTAGAAGAGTCGCGTGTAGAAGAGTCGCGTGTAGAAGAGTCGCGTGTAGAAGAGTCGCGTGTAGAAGAGTCGCGTGTAGAAGAGTCGCGTGTAGAAGAGTCGCGTGTAGAAGAGTCGCGTGTAGAAGAGTCGCGTGTAGAAGAGTCGCGTGTAGAAGAGTCGCGTGTAGAAGAGTCGCGTGTAGAAGAGTCGCGTGTAGAAGAGTCGCGTGTAGAAGAGTCGCGTGTAGAAGAGTCGCGTGTAGAAGAGTCGCGTGTAGAAGAGTCGCGTGTAGAAGAGTCGCGTGTAGAAGAGTCGCGTGTAGAAGAGTTGCGTGTAGAAGAGTCGCGTGTAGAAGAGTCGCGTGTAGAAGAGTCGCGTGTAGAAGAGTCGCGTGTAGAAGAGTCGCGTGTAGAAGAGTCGCGTGTAGAAGAGTCGCGTGTAGAAGAGTCGCGTGTAGAAGAGTCGCGTGTAGAAGAGTCAAGTGTAGAAGAGTCAAGTGTAGAAGAGTCAAGTGTAGAAGAGTCAAGTGTAGAAGAGTCAAGTGTAGAAGAGTCAAGTGTAGGAGAGTCAAGTGTAGGAGAGTCAAGTGTAGGAGAGTCAAGTGTAGGAGAGTCAAGTGTAGGAGAGTCAAGTGTAGGAGAGTCAAGTGTAGGAGAGTCTCGTGTAGAAGAGTCTCGTGTAGAAGAGTCTCGTGTAGAAGAGTCTCGTGTAGAAGAGTCTCGTGTAGAAGAGTCTCGTGTAGAAGAGTCTCGTGTAGGAGAGTCACGTAGGAGTCACCTTTTCAACCATCATAGGTTGTTTAGTTTATTCTTTCATTGGATGGTTTTTATTCGCTGCAAGCTATAATTTTGTGTAAGAAATTATATCAAAATAGTATTTTTTCCAAACTCTCTCAATAACTGTTCCATTTTGACACAACACATCCGCTCCAGTCTGCTATTAATGTAGTAAGGAGGTTGCTGTAATAAATAGTAGTAATTAAAAACATACAAACATCTCTTGGAAACATAACTGACGTTGAAATTTTTAATAACTAGTTATTTCTGAATGTTCAGCAATTCTATTTACGATAGTTTAGCAATATGTTTTTTATCATTTCAAAACTTATTAATTATTTTTTCCTTTTACTCCTTAAGAAGATATAGCATCTTATTTTAATCATAATTTCACCACATTATTTTCTCATTTTAAAACCAATTACTCTTTCACTAGCAAAAGTGTGAATTAGTTTGATTTAATTAGCTATTGGTACTGAGAGCCATGTCGCACGAGCTCTTTCAACGCGACGCTTTTGGAGCGTCGAAAGCGCTCGTATTACATGGCCCTTATTCAGCAGCATTTGCATTTTGCTGAAATTATTGGTAACGAGTCTAATGGTTCTTAGAAGCGCTTGCCTGAGTTAGTGGGAAATGGAGAGAAATGCTAGGGAAGACTTCAGAGAAATGCATTGCTGCTAGGGGGATACTTAGGGGGATGTATTGGGGTACTTTGGGATGCATTTGGATAATTTGGGATGCATTTGGATACTTTGGGATATATTGGGGTACTTTGGGATGCATTTGGATACTTTGGGATGCATTTGGATACTTTGGGATGTATTTGGATACTTTGGGATGTATTGGGGTACTTTGGGATGCATTTGGATACTTTGGGATGCATTTGGATACTTTGGGATGCATTTGGATACTTTGGGATGTATTGGGGTACTTTGAGATGCATTTGGATACTTTGGGATTCATTTGGATACTTTGGGATGTATTTGGATACTTTGGGATGTATTGGGGTACTTTGAGATGCATTTGGATACTTTGGGATGCATTTGGATACTTTGGGATGTATTTGGATATTTTGGGATGCACTTCAATATTTTGGATGCACTTTTATATTAAGGGATGCACTTTTATATTAAGGGATGCACTTTTATATTAAGGGATGCACTTTTATATTAAGGGATGCACTTTTATATTAAGGGATGCACTTTTATATTAAGGGATGCACTTTTATATTTAGGGATGCACTTTTATATTAAGGGATGGCTTCAAATTTTGAAATTCTGTAAGGTAGATGAAAATGGCCTCTCCAAGTATTATTTAATTAATTAAAAGCAAATTATTGAATGCATTCTCTCTTTTCAGGTGCGTTCACACTAGCTTCTGTACAACCTTCCAAAGAGTGAGTACAGTTAGTTATTCACCATGTCATATTCTATTTATATAGTCAATTTTAAAAAAAAGGATTCACTATTGTTAGTATGGTAACTCGTTATTGGTGATTGTTATATGTCAAGATATATCTAGATGTCTTTAACTAGTTATATCTAGATATCTTTAACTAGTTATATATAGATGTCTTTAACTAGATATATATAGATGTCTTTAACTAGTTATATCTAGATGTCTTTAACTAGTTATATCTAGATGTCTTTAACTAGTTATATATAGATGTCTTTAACTAGATATATCTAGATGTCTTTAACTAGATATATATAGATGTCTTTAACTAGTTATATCTAGATGTCTTTAACTAGTTATATATAGATGTCTTTAACTAGATATATCTAGATGTCTTTAACTAGTTATATATAGATGTCTTTAATTAGATATATCTAGATGTCTTCATCTAGATATATCTAGATGTCTTTAACTAGTTATATATAGATGTCTTTAATTAGATATATCTAGATGTCTTTAACTAGATATATCTAGATATCTTTAACTAGATATATCTAGATATCTTTAACTAGATATATCTTGATATCTTTAACTAGATATATCTTGATATCTTTAACTAGATATATCTTGATATATTTAACTAGATATATCTAGATATCTTTAACTAGATATATCTAGATATCTTTAACTAGATATATCTAGATATCTTTAACTAGATATATCTAGATATCTTTAACTAGATATATCTTGATATATTTAACTAGATATATCTAGATATCTTTAACTAGATATATCCAGATGTCTTTAACTAGATATATCTAGATATCTTTAACTAGATATATCTAGATATCTTTAACTAGATATATCTTGATATCTTTAACTAGATATATCTAGATATCTTTAACTAGATATATCCAGATGTCTTTAACTAGATGTATCTAGATATTTTTAACTAGATATATCTAGATGTCTTTAACTAGATATATCTAGATGTCTTTAACTAGATATATCTAGATGTCTTTAACTAGATATATCTTGATATCTTTAACTAGATATATCTAGATGTCTTTAATTAGATATATCTAGATATCTTTAATTAGATATATCTAGATATCTTTAACTAGATGTATCTAGATGTCTTTAACTAGATATATCTAGATGTCTTTAACTAGATATATCTAGATGTCTTTAACTAGATATATCTAGATGTCTTTAACTAGATATATCTAGATGTCTTTAACTAGATATATCTAGATGTCTTTAACTAGATATATCTAGATATCTTTAACTAGATATATCTGGATATCTTTAATTAGATATATCTAGATATCTTTAATTAGATATATCTAGATATCTTTAACTAGATATATCTAGATATCTTTAATTAGATATATCTAGATATCTTTAACTAGATATATCTAGATATCTTTAATTAGATATATCTAGATATCTTTAACTAGATATATCTAGATATCTTTAATTAGATATATCTAGATATCTTTAATTAGATATATCTAGATATCTTTAACTAGATATATTTAGATATCTTTAATTAGATATATCTAGATATCTTTAACTAGATATATCTAGATATCTTTAATTAGATATATCTAGATATCTTTAACTAGATATATCTAGATATCTTTTACAAGATATGTCTAGCTAAAACAATGTAGTTAAAGTAGAACTCCTCTATAATGAACTAAAAAAAAGTCACTATATAGGCTCTTAGGGCTTACTTCACTATATAGGATTCAAGAGATACAGAGAAAACTGATCATTTTATGGCAGACCTCACAAAATTTTAATAAGTATTCATTATCCAGGTTACTTCATTACTCATGACTCTACTAATCATGATGGTTCACTATAGAGGACTTCATTATTGAGAAGCTGTACTCTATGTATCTATATCTAAATAGATACATCATTAAATATCTTTATCACTGCATGTTAGACATTACATCGCTGTTACATACCATTTATCCTACCGATAAGCTGCAAAAGTTATCGTGCCAAAATTTTAAGAGCCAACATTTCTTCTCCATTAAGGAATTGGTAGGAATTAATGACACAGTCTCCCATTGGCATGGGGTAAGTTCCTAGTTATCGGACAGTTCTACTTTATCGATCAGATAAGTGTAAAATTTTAACTAGTTATTACAAAATAAATATAACGAAATAATTTGTATGTTTGTTCTTATATTATTTTTATCAAAGTAGGGTATGGAATATCTATTTCTATTGATTTCAATGGACTGTAAGAGAGAAAAACCATATTATTATCATTGAAAATATGATAAACATTAAAATGGTTATGTTTTTTAGTTGACTATATATTTTTTATTTAACTATTTGTGTTTTATTTAACTATTTGTTTATTTAGTTACGGCTTAATTTAATTATTAATCATTCAGTAGTATATTCAATTATTCATGCCGTGTTCACTGTCAATTGAATTCAAAGAATCCTTTGTTCAATATTGAGTCTTTTTAACCTGACACTGTTTATCAATCCTTCAATGCTATTAAACTCCTGGGACACTAAATTTACCTTGTGAAAAGAAAGGTAGGATTTACCATGAGAGTTCTAATAAATGGTACAGGAATAATACAAACAAAAGTTATCGATGATGATATTTTTAGATGAAAAAACTCTTAGAATTAAGGGAACCGTCTACCTAAAATAAAAAAAAGTTAATCTGAAATATTCAGGGTTAGTGCAACTATTTAAATGAAGTATTTTTTTTATTCAGGATTTTTTCAACTTTGTCCCCCACCCATAATAAACCCCCAATTAGGGGGGGGGGGGTACTTTAAAAAAAACATCAACTCATACAATTTTGGAGCTAGATACATGGGATTGGTTTCATCCTGTTCAGAATTTAGTTATCTACTAAGTTACAGAGCTATTTTTTTCCAATCGGCCAAGAAAAATTGTTGATGGATTTTTTCTAATTTTTTCCTAAAAACATTGATTTTTTTCTTATAGCTAGCTGAACTCAATGTACCTCCTTACACATTGAGAAATTTAAAGAAACACGTCCTAATCTTTGTGAGCAATTCATTTACGAAGAAAATGAAACAAACCCAATGTCTCTAGCTCAAAAACTGTAGGAGTTGATGCCTTTTAAAGTCGAAAAAATGTACTTTTCAGGAGAGCCATTTTACTGATTTTTTTTTTGATTTTTTTTTCTAACTCAAATAATTGTGGTTCCGTAAATTAGCGTCGAGACTCTTGTTTGGGTGTTGTGTCCTCTTTTTAATGCATCTAGTCAACAAATCATTTGATGTGTAATCCAAATAAACCCTCAATAGCTGTGCTGACAGATCTTTTGACAGACCCGACAGGTATAATTTGCAATATTGTCCATCTGTTTATGAAGCACTTCTAGATTGTTTTTAGCTCTAATATTTTAACACTTTATCCGGGAGACTATAAGACATCATTTTATGCAAAAACAAAAGATTTTTTCAGATTTGAGGAAAAAAGAAGCAAGAAAACTTTTTAAGATAAATATTTTCAATATTTACATCCTAATAATTTCTAATATATTCTAAAATATATATTCATATCTATATTATGTTTTAAATATTTTCAATTATACAGAAATATAGATTTTTTATTCTGATGAAGTTATTTCCCATTTTATTTTTCATAAGGTTTAATTCCTATTCAATTTATTAAAATAATAACATTTATATCATTTTATAGTTTTTTTATAACCCCTATTTAGTATACCGAATCAAAAACTTATTCTAAAAGGCGTAAAGTACGTACGAAACCCAAAAAACAAAATCATTAAAATTATATATAGATATCTAAAAGCAATGTATTAATAAGATAATAATTGTTTCACATTATAACTATTCTCTTTGAAATGAAATGGGGCGTCCATAATAACCCCCCCTCCCCCGCAGCCCCCCTTTCTCTAATCTACTTCCGTAGCTTTCCCCCGACTTATTATTTCTCATATCTCGTTACGGTGGATAAATACGTCACAAACAATTTAGGGTATAAACTGTTTAGGGTAAATTAAAAGGTGTGGGGCAGGTGAATGATATCTAAGGTAGATAGAGCAATGTTCTTACTGTTAGATATCCATATCTAACAAATGATAGTAATTAAATGTACTCTTAATTCTTCAGCATTGAATAATTTAGATTGACAAATTAGTTTTAATTCTACTCGTTTAGATATGCATTTCTCTTGCAAAGTCAATTGTACGTATTTTGGAAGTCAATATGCTGGATTAATTATTTTAATCAGTGGGCACTCGTTTCACCGATTAGCAGGTTTAGTGTTTTAGAAGGCGTTATCTTAACTTAACTAGCAGGACATGTTTTCCTGAAGTCTTTGTTCTTAGCTAACAGCTATTATTTAGCAGGTGTTGTTCTAGAAGGCTTTGGTAGTTATTAGCAGGTCATGCGTTCTAGAAGGCCTTACTTTTTAGCTACTATCAGGTGGTGCGGTTAGGAAGGCGTTGCTTTGACTGGCGGGTGGTGATTGGTTCCGTCTATACCTTTAAACTCCCAGACATATTCGACACTTACAAATTTGATTCTCAACAGCTGTGACATGTCTCCAATCTCGCTACTGTGTAAATAAATACCTATACTTTGACTAATAAATACCTATACTTTGACTAATAAATATCTATACTTTGACTAATAAATATCTATACTTTGACTAATAAATACCTATACTTTGACTAATAAATATCTATACTTTGACTAATAAATATCTATACTTTGACTAATAAATATCTATACTTTGACTAATAAATACCTATACTTTGACTAATAAATATCTATACTTTGACTAATAAATATCTATACTTTGACTAATAAATATCTATACTTTGACTAATAAATACCTATACTTTGGCTAATAAATATCTGTATCGGTAACTTGACTAATAAATATCTATATCGGTACTTTGACTAATATATATCTATATCGGTACTTTGACTAATATATATCTATATCGGTACTTTGACTAATATATATCTATATCGGTACCTTGCCTAATAAATATCTATATCGGTACTTTGACTAATATATATCTATATCGGTACTTTGACTAATATATATCTATATCGGTACCTTGACTAATAAATATATCATCACCCTATTATATTTTTCCTAAAGCATATCTTATGATATCTATATAAATAATTGAATATACCATCTTTACATTTTCTTTCTATAAACTAATAATATCGTGCATATATTTTCTCATCTCTTTTGATCACGTTAATTATTCTAGACTAATATTATTAGCTATGCTTTAATAGATGAACTAATGAAGATAATTAAGGTTGTTAATTACCTCTCTTTTTCTTCCTCTGCAATCATCTGAGAGTACATTTAAAATCTATTGCATTAGATTTCCTCCGATGTGTATTATGCTAATTATGCACTCATTTTAATTCGGTTTATAATGCCTTCTAATGCCGGCAGAGAATTATTTAAATCGCCTGCAATATCATCCGCATAAATGCTAAACATTATACAGCCAAATTTGCTCTTAGTTCGGGCTAAATAGTTTGAAAGCGATTTGGAATTAAGTTTACATAGCAGTGATATTTTCTATTAAAAAGCTGAATTAGTGGCTCTGTCCTGAAGCTGACTGTGAATGGAAGAGAAGTGGCGTCATTTGCGTCCCGAACTGTTGTAAATTGGATTATAGAATTCGTTTTGAAATTGTCACCAAATTTTTTTAACGCTACTTGCAGTTTTAGAGGATAGCGCTAGGGTTATGCTCTTCAACTACGAGGTCTTAGAATTTATGTTAGGTAGACTCATAGGCATCGTTTACTATCACCTCTTCATTTTCCTCTTCTTTCCGTGAATGCAGTCACCGCTGCTTGTGTTCCTTTTCGTCACTTTCCTTGGCAAGTGACTGCATTCGCGAAGTAGCTTTTCTGCATCCATGAGTTAGGAGTTAGGCCTTTGCATATGAAACCTCCCATAAATAAAAGTTTTTGAATTTATTCACTTAAATATTGCTCATAAAACTTGTAAAATAAAAAAAAAAAAATCAGTTTATGAATCATTGTTTTATTGAAGTTTACGTTGCTTAGTAACAATTTCATTTATTCAGTTGCGAATTGTATTTGTATGCCGAAGTAGTTTTGATTCGAATTTTGACATTGCTCTATATGGTAGGAGGCAATCACGCTGCGCCCCTCCCTCCAAATAGTCTTTTATTGCGCCTTTAGAGCGCCACATGGCGCACCATTCTCACAGCTATTGCCTCAATATTTCCACAACTTTGGGTGTAAAATAAAACAGCGGATTTTTTGATGACATCAGCCGAATTGTCACCACCTTCGAATTTGTCCTGACTGTTCTTCGACAGTGAGATGTGTTTCTTTTTGTACGTGTTTGCCGTAATGTGTTGTGTTGGAGGTGTTTGCTGTGTTTTAAAAACATGTGTTAGCTGTGTTTTAAAAACATGTGTTAGCTGTGTTTTGAAAACATGTGTTAGCTGTGTTTTAAAACATGGCAAACATTATTCAGAGATGATGAAGATTGAATGGGTTAATGTTGCCATGTCTTCACATGCTTCAGTCTCTGGAAATATCTACCTTTTTAAATTGGGGAAAATACATGTGAGAAAGAATAGAGAATTCACGGCTAGGATAAATTGTGAACAACAAATTTACATTGGTATGACTCGCTGTTCTTCACTGTGACTTAGTGTCCTTCAACATGTCTTACTGTCCTTCAACATGACTTACTGTGAAAGCACAGTCTATCTCTTTCCTTCAAATGAAGGCAAACAGTGTATCTCTCCCCTTCAAATGAAGGCAAACAGTGTATCTCTTCCCTTCAAATGAAGGCTCACAGTGTATCTCTTCCCTTCAAATGAAGGCTCACAGTGTATCTCTTCCCTTCAAATGAAGGCTCACAGTGTATCTCTTCCCTTCAAATGAAGGCTCACAGTGTATCTCTTCCCTTCAAATGAAGGCTCACAGTGTATCTCTTCCCTTCAAATGAAGGCTCACAGTGTATCTCTTCCTTCAAATGAAGGCTCACAGTGTATCTCTTCCCTTCAAATGAAGGCTCACAGTGTATCTCTTCCCTTCAAATGAAGGCACACAGTGTATCTCTCCCCTTCAAATGAAGGCACACAGTGTATCTCTCCCCTTCAAATGAAGGCACACAGTGTATCTCTCCCCTTCAAATGAAGGCACTCAGTGTATCTCTTCCTTTCTTGCACCTCTAAGTCCACACAAATACATTTACTTTTAATGGAAGTCTCTTGTCGCTCTTTTCTTCTTAGGCAAATTTTGAAAACGGATAATAAAGTAAAAATGGTATGCAGCTCTGGCTGCCTCTTTGTTGTGAGAAATTTAGAATGTTTGTTTGCTGGATATTTTGTTTGGTTTGAGACTTGCTAAAATATCCGTGGATGGAGAATGTTTGGATATAAGATAATGCATATCTTATCTAAAGTAGAACTCCTCTATAGTGGACTCCTCTATAGTGACTCTTCTATAGTGGACTCCTCTATAGTGGAC
The DNA here is from genome assembly GCA_947561585.1 of Caprella mutica. Taxonomy (NCBI): domain Eukaryota; kingdom Metazoa; phylum Arthropoda; class Malacostraca; order Amphipoda; family Caprellidae; genus Caprella; species Caprella mutica. Next base: position 35,936 of record CANNZV010002526.1, read on the forward strand.
TCCTCTATAGTGGACTCCTCTATTGTGGACTCCTCTATAGTGGACTCCTCTATATAGTGAACTCCTCTATAGAAGACTCCTCTATAGTGGACTCCTCTATAGTGGACTCTTCTATAGTGGACTCCTCTATTGTGGACTCCTCTATAGTGGACTCCTCTATAGTGGACTCCTCTATAGTGGACTCCTCTATAGTGGACTCCTCTATTGTGGACTCCTCTATAGTGGACTCCTCTATAGTGGACTCCTTTATAGTGGACTCTTTTATAGTGGACTCTTTTATAGTGGACTCTTTTATAGTGGACTCTTTTATAGTGGACTCTTTTATAGTGGACTCTTCTATAGTGGACTCTTTTATAGTGGACTCTTTTATAGTGGACTCTTCTATAATGGACTCTTCTATAGTGGACTCTTCTATAGTGGACTCTTCTATAGTGGACTCTTTTGTAGTGGACTCTTCTATAGTGAATATAGATTCCTGAGTAAGGAACTACCCCGTATGGTGTACAAATTTCCTTTACTCTACTATAAATTGGCTATTAGTTTACTAAAAACGGATGGCTATTCATGACAGACTGAAGAAAATTTGTTCACTATACGGGGTAGTTCTCTTACTCAGAACTGTATATTCACTATAGTGAGGCTTAATTATTATGTGTTTCCTCTCGATATATTGTATCATTAAAATTATGTTTAGTTTTTTTCTTGCTTTTAATGGATAAATACTTTCTTTTTAAACGAAACAAAATAATGAAGTGTTATTTTATTTCTAAACGAAACAAAATGAAGTGTTATTTTCTCTTTATGGATGACTTTTTTGTTTCATTTTGTGTGTGACCCAGTAAATGTTTTTCTTCACTTCCTCCGCCTTCCTGTTTGCACTTTTTCCATTCTAGCAACAATTGTTCTAACTACTTTTTGTTATTCCATGTATTTGTCGAGTGTATTTATTGTTGTGGTGCGCTAAAATCATTCATTTCCTTCATAAATCATCAACATTTACTGCATCGAAACATTAAGTATGCTATTTGACATTTTAGAACTATAATCATTTAATTAATTTGATGTTCATTTTTTAAGATATTTTACTAATTATTTCAACATCAAATATATTCATTTAACTTCCAAATTGTCTGTGAATAATGACAAGTAGGGTTAGTTATGAATTATCGGACGGTTCCACATTTTCGATTGTATCAGAAGTGTATAATGTTTGAATTTTATTTTACTATCATATAATGGCTTGTTATAATCGAAAATGTGGAACCGTTCTACAATTCCACTGCAGCAATTCAAAGTAATCTTCCCCATTTGATATTTTAGTTCTTATATAAAAGGTTGGTTTGAGACTGGCTTCTGATTAGATGATTTGTCATTCCGATTCATGAATCCGAAGATCTTCTTTTGCCGATAATCTTGAGATTTTTTCTCTCTTTCGATTTCATGGATCATTGAGTCGCCTCGGTAAAGTCTCTTGTAATTCCCATGTTTTAACCAAAAGGATTCATTTATTTGCCGCAGTTAGTGTCCCTAGAACTGCTCCATTTTGTGGCTTCTATAACGCCTCCCCCCAATCAACTCCAGATCTATTTTCTTCTGGCCTTATCATTATTTTGAATAGCAAAACTTGATCGAACACAATTATTATATATCTATTATATTCAAGCTTGTCAACCACTGTTATATCACTCATTAAATTTCAAACCAAACATTTTCATATCGAATAATGTTATAATATTATCTTCTTAAAAATGATAAAACTTAAGCGTTCTGTTGGGGCTGTATTTTGTGTCTTTAGTATACTCATTCCAATGTAGTTGCTGTATGTAACATGTGCTGGTCTTACAGTACAAATTGGGAGGCTCTGTACACATTTGCCTATGTAAACTCACCATTCGGAATGTTTCTCTATGTCTGTGTTTGCTCTGACTTAAAAACATGAATGGCTGCAGTTCACGGGACTGTGAAGGCAAAACAAAAAGCAGATGGGGGGTTCCTCAGGGCTCTGTGCACGCATCAGTGCCTCTACTATTCCTGCTTTATCAACCGAATGATAAATTAGTCCTCATGTATGACGTTAAAGACTTCACTCAATTGGTAATTATTTTGATTGGGAGCTAGGTGCTGCTGACTTGAAGGTAGGACTGCTTTATTTTATCCTTCTACAGAATCTGGGAGGGTATTACTTCAAATTTTATAGTTACGGGTTCTATCAGGAAGCTGTCTGTGGTAAATCGGAGAGGTAGCGTCTCTTCAGCCCTGAACTGTTGTAATTTGGATTTAATATCTATTATGTTTGTGTGGCTCTTCAACTACAAGGTTTTAGATTTTTGTGCTAGGTAAGCTCATAGCTTTCATTTATTATCTCCTTTAAATTTTCCTCTAGTGCTTGCGTATTCACGGAGTAACTTTTTTGCGTCCATGAGCATTGTCACACATGCACTGGAGATATATTTGTGCATTCATCCACTTTATGTCTGACCAATGATACGAAGTTTCTGTATTTATTTCATTTTGACGTCATGGTTAGCTTCCTGAAGTGTTAAAGCAAACGGTAAACTCTTGATAGTGAAAGTAAATATTGAACTTCTACGATCAAATTACTTGAATATAACTAAACAATATTGATCGTCAATTTAATGAATGATATAACATTGACTGGGTGAGCTCTCTAGATAAGGTTACTGGTTTTTCTTTCCATTCTGAGCATTGGGTAAGGCTTTGTGTTTTTGTAGGTGGGAGTGTTAATCCAATCCATTGCCTGTAACATCCTCTACCGTGCATTCACGGACTGTTAGACATTAACAGCGAGGAGTTTGTAGGTACAACCTAGCGCTCATTTCACTCCAACATCTCTTCCTTCTGATATGAATGAAATGGTGGAGTTTTTGTTCTCCGCCAGAATGCAACTGTGATCTCTTCATTGTGTTACTGATGTAAAATTCGTGAGGGAGATTTGGTAAGAGTGGTGGTGTAACAACGCCTCCTGGCAACAATTGGCCTGCACATCATCAACATCGAAGATTAGCAATGCCTTTTAAAATACATTGGCCTGCACATCATCAACATTAAAGATTATGAATGCCTTTTAAAATATATTGGTATGCAAATGATCAACATGAAATGCTTTTCGAAATGACGCTGGCATATTAATGCATTACAATAAAAGTTAACAATGCTTCCTATGGCCTGCACAAACTACAATGCCAGACTTAAAATAGTTCTTGAATGTTCCATAGTTTACTACTGCTAAATCTCGGAACTTTACTATCCAGCTTGTTACTTGTTTTTCACGTTAGGTAAAAGTCCTGTGCAGAATGGTATTCGCTCCCCCTTCTTCACTTGTTTCTGAAGATTAAGAGTATCTAATCCTCTTTTGAAGGAGTTACAAGTTGTTGGCTTTTCTTGTGTTGTCAGTGAGCTAATTCCTTGTGTTGGGGCTTTTTCTTGTCTCGGAACTTCTTGAAATCTCTCAATAGATGGCGGAAGTGTCCCTCATTCTATCATCTGCAGACTGACTTTAGAGGGGCACTTATTTAGAGGGGCACTTATTTAGAGGTGCACTTATTTAGAGGCGCACTTATTTAGAGGCGCACTTATTTAGAGGCGCACTTATCTAGAGGGGCACTTATTTAGAGGTACAGTGCAGTTATTAATAATGATAGATTTTATTAATTTATATAGTGCATTGTATTAATTTTAATTTGCATTAATGTTGACACAGCTTATTTATTATTTAATTATCCTAATTCCTAACTAGCCCCCCCCCCCCCCCTATTTCTTCCTCAGACCTACTCTAGAAGAGGTTATTGCTAACTGGTATTTTATTTCAAGGAGTTGAAGTACCTAGGGTCTCTTATAAATAAAGATAGGACTCGATAAATATTTATATTATATATTTAGTAATATTTATATTAGTGTACATTATATCTTCAGTAATATTTATTTAGGGTAAGTTCCGAGTTGTTGGACAGTTCCACATTATCGATCATGTAAAAAAAATTATTTACTCCTTATTTTAATAGGTATCCTGATATCTGCAGGTATCATGGATACCAATTAAAATAAAAGTTAAATAAAAATAATTATTTTTTATACGATCGAAGGTGTGGAACTGTCCAATAACTCGGAACTTACCCCTATATTATATACCTATGGCATGTGGTGAACATTTCTTAGTAATGAGTTTCCGTAAATAAATGATATTATTCCGGATATTTCATGACTATTGAATATGCTACATTATATGAATTATTTATTTCATCACCTTAATAATTAATGCAATCAAATCAATCTTACCATGTTAAAGATGTGGGGCAGACAATTAATTTATCATACATTAGTGGCATTGGTTTACTGAGTATCTTCCCTGGTGTTTCTGTGATAAATCTAATTTATTTAATTGCAAGATATCAATTACTTACCTGTATTTCTGTTTGATTAAATGTACCCCCTAGAGACTAATTAACGTGATTACCTTTGCTAATGGTATCATCATGTGTGATGGTCAAGACATGCTTCTCGGCGAGATACACCGACTGTGTCTAGTAGCCATGCAGCCACTTTCTTGTCTGCTTCTTTTAGTCCCTTGTATTTAATATCCATTTGACGTTAGTGATATGGCCTCTGACGTTAAACCTCCCAATATAGGGTAATTTACGAATTATCGGTCCGTTTCGAATCTTCGGTTTTATAAGAAAATACTATATAATTATTATTGGTATCCATGATACCTGCAGGCTTCATGGATACCACTAAAAATTAAAAAAAAATTAATTATATAGTTTTATCTTATATGATGAAGTACGCGATACTGACCGTTAATTCGTTACTTACCCTACCTATTCTGTGTAGTATGCACTATAGAGTTTATTGAAGTCTACCCGTAATACAGAGGAGTATAATAGAGGTTTTAAGCTTGACGGATGCTAGCCATGACAGAATGAATTAGATTGTACCTAATGTGTATGGTTCATTTATTAGAGTATATAGGGTGTGGCCTCTGTAGAGAACCGCCCTTATTGTACAGGGTAATAAGGATGCTTTACTACCTTATTGTACAGAGTGATAAGGGATGCTTTCCTACCTTATTGTACAGGGTAATAAGGGATGCTTTCCTACCTTATTGTACAGGGTAATAAGGGATGCTTTACTACCTTATTGCACAGGGTGATAAGGGATGCTTTACTACCTTATTGTACAGGGTAATAAGGGATGCTTTACTACCTTATTGTACAGGGTAATAAGGGATGCTTTACTACCTTATTGTACAGGGTAATAAGGGATGCTTTACTACCTTATTGTACAGGGTAATAAGGGATGCTTTACAGGGTAATAAGGGATGCTTTACTACCTTATTGCACAGGGTGATAAGGGATGCTTTACTACCTTATTGTACAGGGTAATAAGGGATGCTTTCCTATCTTATTGTACAGGGTAATAAGGGATGGTTTACTACCTTATTGTACAAGGTAATTAGGGATGCTTTACTACCTTATTGTACAGGGTAATAAGGGATGCTTTACAGGGTAATAAGGGATGCTTTACTACCTTATTGCACAGGGTGATAAGGGATGCTTTACTACCTTATTGTACAGGGTAATAAGGGATGCTTTCCTATCTTATTGTACAGGGTAATAAGGGATGGTTTACTACCTTATTGTACAAGGTAATTAGGGATGCTTTACTACCTTATTGCACAGGGTGATAAGGGATGCTTTACTACCTTATTGCACAGGGTGATAAGGGATGCTTTACTACCTTATTGTACAGGGTAATAAGGGATGCTTTACTATCTTATTGTACAGGGTAATAAGGGATGCTTTACTACCTTATTGTACAGGGTAATAAGGGATGCTTTACTACCTTATTGTACAGGGTAATAAGGGATGCTTTACTACCTTATTACACAGGGTAATAAGGGATGCTTTCAATCATGTAGTATAGTAGTAATAAATATTTAAGTAGTTATGGATATTTGTGATAAATCATTGATTATATTTAACAAATAAATTTAAAAAATTATGCTCTTCTATATTTGGAAATATATTATTAATTTTAAAATAGTGTCACATAAACCAAATAAACCGTCATTAAAATACTGTTGATATTTAAATGCCTATTTTTAACATAACTTTACTGTGTAATTAAGATATTGCAGTACTGTTCTTATAAAGTAATACCCCTTCTTGCCCACTCCCCACCCCAGTTAGTCTAGAGAGTACCATTGGTTAGCAAACATCCCCAGTGGGTGTAATTTGTCTCCCCCACCTCAGTTCTCACCAGTTTCTCTCATTTCCCCCCAGTTTCTCTCAATTCACCCCAGTTACTCTCAATTCCCCCCAGTTACTCTCAATTCCCCCCAGTTACTCTCAATTCCCCCCACTTTCTCTCAATTCCCCCCACTTTCTCTCAATTCCCCCCACTTTCTCTCAATTCCCCCCACTTTCTCTCAATTCCCCCCACTTTCTCTCAATTCCCCCCACTTACTCTCAATTCCCCCCAGTTACTCTTAATTCCCCCCAGTTACTCTTAATTCCCCCCAGTTACTCTCAATTCCCCCCAGTTACTCTCAATTCCCCCACTTACTCTCAATTCCCCCCACTTACTCTCAATTCCCCCCACTTACTCACAATTCCCCCCACTTACTCACAATTCCCCCCACTTACTCACAATTCCCCCCACTTACTCACAATTACCCCCACTTACTCACAATTCCCCCCACTTACTCACAATTCCCCCCACTTACTCCCAATTCCCCCCACTTACTCCCAATTCCCCCCACTTACTCCTAATTCCCCCCACTTACTCCTAATTCCCCCCACTTACTCCCAATTCCCCCCACTTACTCCCAATTCCCCCCACTTACTCTGTTTTTATTCAATTTTTAAATGTATTTTATATATGAAATAAATTAGACTAAGCAGAAAATTTAAGTTTAATTCAATTCATTGAAAGTAACCTAATAACGGGTAATAAATTGGCATTGATGATGCCCGTTACTTTTAACGGGAAATTACACTAGTTAATAATAATCCACATTAAAAAAAAACTATTTAAATTAAGAATGCCTTTAATAACGCATACTCTGTGTGTTCTAATTAATTTCTAATTTCCTTAATAATAATAGCCTCTTATCTCCCTTTATTTATCTAATTTCATGCATTTAATTTATTCCGTACATATTAACTATAAAATACCCCCCCCCACTCACCCCCCTTCGTATTGTTGTAAGCACCGCCCCTTTTGCCCTCTAAATCCCACTTATATTTGCATAACAACACCCTCGTGTTACTTCTAATTAACACTGTGCTAACCCTAGGTAGTACTCTACAGTCACTGCAACTAGAACTCTAACTTACAGTGCATTTATTTGGCACATTTGTGAAAAATGGATATTTTGATATGTGGATTTTTCTTGGAGCCTCTTTCCTTTCTGACTGCTTCTTCCAGTCCCTTGTATTTAATTTTCTTTTGACGTCAGCGATATGGCCTTTGGTTCCGGAAAGACGTTAAACAATCTAAAAATTAATTCATTCACTTATTTATTACGTTTTTTGTAATTTTATTTATGAATCACTTATTTAATTATACCTCTCATCAGTTTATATTTTTCCATAAAAAAAATTATTTCTGCAATTTGTATTGAGTAAATCACTTGAATTTGCTTGTATTAAATAAATACCATTCATTATAGTATAGAGAAAAAGCTACAGTATACTGTACCGTACATCTTTCAGACTACAGTATACACTGTGCACTCTACAGTGTTCTGTGCATGTTACAGTGTTCTGTGCATGCTACAGTGTTCTGTGCATGCGACAGTGCAATGTGCAATAAAGTGCTTACAGTTGGTGTTACAGTGCCCGGTGCAGTAAATTGCCTACAGTTGTGCTATAGTTCCTCTGTAGCTGCAATTACTCACTCCAAGTTTAGCAATTTAGCCACCACTTCATTCTCATTAACATTATAGGCTAAAAACCTGCAACTTTAGTAACTTGCTTTTTCTGCCACTCTTATTTATTGCCGCAGAATTTGAGGAACTTTACACACAAGTTAATTCCGTCTATAAACACTATAGAGTCTTATTAACAACCTCTGCTGTAGCTAGAATGATATGAATATACACTGTATTTTTAAACATCATTATGGTTAGGTCATCCGAAGACGGTACAGTGTCAATACATACTTCTAATATTGACGTCAAATTGACACCAATGACACTCGTTCAAATTATAGCTAGTTGAAATGACATCGTTTTAGGTCTAAGCAACTCGTTACTTATAAATCACCGATATTCCTAATTTTGATACCATGTATTCAACATAGAATATCAATAAAATACTAACTATCTCTATTGCTCTGTGGTCACTTCACTCACACACTGTGGAAAAAATGACAGCATAAGGTTTTTTTTTCCTTTCACGTTTTCAGTACCGGCATTTAAACCGAGTGCTGCAAACGTGATGTTGTTTAACCGTACCGCGCCTGGTGCCATCATATGGACGGGGTGTGGTGGGTAGGGTACTCTAGGTAGTGGGCGGGGCTTAGCGCTGCCACCTGCACTGTGTCTAGGCCTACTCATTATCTGTGAAAATGTTAAGAAAATAGCATAGACAAATTGGTATCAGTGGAAGTTGATTGGCCTCGTATACCCTAACCTTTTAAAATACAGATTATGGTAATTGAAATAAATTATGACATCGCTACCTAAATATTCATTATTTATTTTTATAGATGTAAGTAATGGATTTATTTTGTTTTGAAACCACTTAAACTGTTTTATATTTTTTGTGTGTAAAACCTTACCAATGATGCTAAAGTTCCCCTTTACATTTCTTGTATAGCACATATATTTTATAAGTGAAACAATGATAGCACGGGGTACATGAGTAGTACAGGTAATAAAGTAGTTACCCATTGTATATATGTACAATGCATGCATCAAATATACTTTTTTTTAAATTATTCAAAAGTCACCAGAGTTGCAAACGGTTAAAAAGTTCTCAGTCTGGTTTAACGATTTTTATTTTGCCAAACTGGTTTTAGGCCTCGTAGCTGTGAGTGCCTTTTAAACGTCATCTCAACCGTCTTACTAGCTATACAGTGCTTTTTGAACTCTCACAATTTCAGTGTTATTTATGTACAAATTTATACAATTGAACATTTATTAACTCTTTATTTTAATATTATTATGTTCTAAATGAATATTTTTTGGTAAGGTTCAGTAATAGTGCCAAATGTATTAAATTTCAAAGAATGAAACTGGGATCAGAAAGGTAAAGATTTAATTTCATTGGATCTTCACCCCCCCCCCCCTAAGATCTAATTAAACATGTTCACTTATTTTAATTGTCAGTGCGTTAGAATTGCCATTATAATTTGCTGTAATAAACACAGTGGTTTTCTGGCGTGCGAATGCGTGTAGTTATTCCCTTTATTTTGGCGCTCTCGGCAGCAATTTCCATACTAAATAGCTCCCTTAACATTATTATAGCTCTAAAGCACAATTCTCATTCAATTACAAATCCAGCCTAAGCCTAGCTCTCACTAATGCATATTTTAACCACTAGCCACCCAGCACTGCATAACTAGCAGGTCTTTAGGGGCACACTGGGCACCAGCCATCTCCCTCTATCTTGTCAACACTACAACATTTACGTCACAGTTAATATCTGCTGAATACACTCCAAATGGTGTTATTAAGACAATGCATGAAAAGTAGCACGAGTTATAGCGACCCTAGTGCGTCTCTTGGTTGTACAGGTTAAGCTCGTACAACGGACAGTTCATGTATCGAAAAAAGTGCCCGCTATACCGATCTAATGGTCGCTATGCAAACTGAGTATTTACTTCATTTGGGGGGATTTTAACTTTGTAAGTTTTCTTTAACAGCATTTCATAGAAACTCTAATGCAGGTTAATAATCTAAGTTATTATAAATAACAAATTTAATTAAAATCGTATTAATTTTATATTATTTACTTGTATATATGTCAAGAAAATTATTTAGGTATAGCTATTAGCTACATGTCGCTTAAATTACAATAGATTATAGAATATGATAAAAAGAGAAATATTTTTTAACTTCACTTACATACATATATATCTATGTAGATGCAATCTAATATACATAACATAATTAATAATCTGTAATTCAACTGAACACAATATGAAAATAATTTTTTTTCATTTCCTGATTCTTATATTTGTGTTTGGTCAACAATGAATTCAAAATAGAACGAATCATTTCACTTGTTACTGCGTCTTCTTCGACAGCGCGGAATTTCTGCTTGAGTTTAACAATTCAGATAAATAGTTACACATCTTTTATTTTTATAGAATTTTTCTAATCAAAGAAAATGTTTAGGATAAGGGTAACTAAATCAAATTACTGAAAGTCTGTAAAACAATACATTAATTTTCCATTGTTAAACTGTATTAATACTTCTGAATATAATAAATATGTGAATATAGAAACTTGGGAGATGAATAATATACATATTAAACCACATAATTTGAAGATATCGTTGTAGGAGATGCGTGGTTTTTAGAACGGGCAATTTTTGTCCTTTGTAGAGGGTGTCCGTTTTGAGATTGTCCGTTGTATGAGCCTTACTTGTATTAGTGCGTCTCCTGGTTGTATCGCCTTCCATTGAAATTAGTTAGTATATAAAAGTTAGCTATCGAGTACGCTATATATTACAGTACTTAGTTCTAATATTTCTAATAGGGACTAATAATAACGTTAGAAGTTTGTGTGTTCTACCTTAGGCATTAATTAGACTAAACTTCTCTACTTTTAAAATGTTATGGCATATATTACAGTTAGGTACCTAACTCTCTGTATTTATCCTCCTACTTCAACAGAGAGGATATTTATCCTATGGTTCCTATTTGCCATAGGGTAACTTCCGAGTTATTGGACTCACGCTTTCGATCATTTAAGAAAAAGTATGAAAATAAAAGTTAAATGGTTATTATTTTATAATTTTTTCTTATTAACATGTCGAACAGTCCAATAACTTGGGACTTTCCCTGGAAGAGATGATGGTGTTATATATTTGTTGAATATTCTATTTACATGTTTGTCCATGCGAGTTGCCTTATTAATATTATTATATGAAATCATTATTATGAACTATATTCATCAGTTAATGTATCTAAGACTATAATTTCTCCCTTTTACTACCCATCTAATAAATAGACCCAATATCTAGCCACTCTCATTTCACTCTTTCTCTCATTTCACTTTTTCTCACTTCCCACCTTTTCTTCCTTCTCCCCTCTCTAACCTCACCTTCTCTTCTCTCTCATCTCATCTCCCCTTTCCTCCACTCTCACTCTCTCATCTCTATTTCGCATCAATCTCACTCCAGTGTATAAATTCATCAGGTAAATAGATTGTGACTATAAACTCTCTCCTTATTCAACCATTTCAATCTCTACGAACTCTCTACCACCTTCTCCTCTCTGATGTACTTGTGTCAATCAGTTGAAAGGTAAGACATGGTGTGTACTGTCTTCTTTGATGTGTACTGTCTTCTTTGATGTGTACTGTCTTCTTTGGTGTGTACTGTCTTCTTTGGTGTGTACTGTCTTCTTTGGTGTATACTGTCTTCTTTGGTGTGTACTGTCTTCTTTGGTGTGTACTGTCTTCTTTGGTGTGTACTGTCTTCTTTGGTGTGTACTGTCTTCTTTGGTGTGCACTATCTTCTTTGGTGTGCACTATCTTCTTTGGTGTGTACTGTCTTCTTTGGTGTGTACTGTCTTCTTTGGTGTGTACTGTCTTCTTTGGTGTGTACTGTCTTCTTTGGTGTGTACTGTCTTCTTTGGTGTGTACTGTCTTCTTTGATGTGTACTGTCTTCTTTGGTGTGTACTGTCTTCTTTGGTGTGTACTGTCTTCTTTGGTGTGTACTGTCTTCTTTGGTGTGTACTGTCTTCTTTGGTGTGTACTGTCTTCTTTGGTGTGTACTGTCTTCTTTGGTGTGTACTGTCTTCTTTGGTGTGTACTGTCTTCTTTGGTGTGTACTGTCTTCTTTGGTGTGTACTGTCTTCTTTGGTGTGTACTGTCTTCTTTGGTGTGTACTGTCTTCTTTGGTGTGTACTGTCTTCTTTGGTGTGTACTGTCTTCTTTGGTGTGTACTGTCTTCTTTGGTGTGTACTGTCTTCTTTGGTGTGTACTGTCTTCTTTGGTGTGTACTGTCTTCTTTGGTGTGTACTGTCTCCTTTGGTGTGTACTGTCTCCTTTGGATGTATTCTAATTACATCCAATTGGAGTATTTTTTCACGCGTTTTTTACGCCATTCATTCTTTGAGACTTTATTCTTGGTATACAGACGTCTCTTGGCCATAGTTTGTTGTATCCGCTAGTTTGTTGTACTGCACACTTCAGGATTGTTAAATGACCTGGTAGGGAGGTTCGGGAGGCGGCGTTTAGAGTGTGTTAGTATCCCCTTTTTTTTCGAAAATTTGTCGACGAAACCTCTAGCAACCACATTCTTTGCGTATTTATTCTTTGGTTCTTTATTCTTTGCGTCTTTATTATTCACGCATTTTTCTTTGTCTTTTTATTCTTTTACATGTTTTTTTCTCCCCACTGCTCTCTCATCTTTATCTTTTTTCCCCCCATTCCTTTCTTTTCTGTCAAAGTTTTTTCCTCTCATTACTGATATCTGTCATTGATGGACGGGGCTTCTCTATTTAAAACAACTCACTGTATTCTGATATATACTACACAGTATTTAATTAAATTTTAAATAAACTTACGGATTATTGGTCGGTTTCACATCTTCGGTCATATAAGAAACATATAATTATTATTGAATTTTAATTTTTATTATATATTTTTTTCTCATATGACCCGAAGATGTGAAACCGACCTATAATTGTTAATCTACCCTAGCATGTTTATTGCTATGGTTGTTATACAACATTGAGTCTTTCTATCAATTCCTATGTTAAACAATAGTAAAAGTTGTTTTGTGTTGTTTTCACCTGTTGTTTCATTTGGCGTATGACCTCTGACCTCTAAAGTAACTGTACCTTTGTGCGGAAGTGCCCCCCGGCTAAAACTGCGTAATGGCACACTGTACGCATCTACTGACCTGTCTGTACTATCAGTGTGCGTATACTATCAGTGTGTATGTACTATCAGTGTGCGTATACTATTAATGTGTGTGTACTATCAGTGTGTATGTACTATCAGTGTGTATGTACTATCAGTGTGTATGTACTATCAGTGTGCGTATACTACCAATGCGTGTACTATCAGTGTGCGTATACTACCAATGCGTGTACTATCAGTGTGCGTATACTATCATTTTTTACCATGTTTATTAGAGTTATGCTCTTCAACAACGAGGTCTTACATTTTTGTGTTGGGTAAACTCGTAGGCTCCATTTACTATTGCAGTAAAGTGGCTGTATTTACGGAGTAGCTTTTCTGCATCCATGAGATTGTTTGCCGATAGTGGTCTATTGTATTTTATTTCCTTTTGACATCTGTGATATGGTCTTTGTTTCCGAAGCAGACGTTAAACTCTACTTAATTAATTATCTGTTTGTTGTATCTGTTCATGTACTTTCAAACAGTATTTCGTTTTTTCTTTATTACTTTCGCAGAATGCGGGAAGGTTATATTATTGCCAGCATTTATTTATTTACTTATTTATAATCTTGTTATTCGCATAGCTGAAAAAGTATTCAATCAAATTGCCTGAAATTTGGTGAAACGATTGGTCAATGTCCAGTGACCTGCTGCTAGAATTTGGGGAGTGACCCGGTCAAAGGTCAAGGTCATTTAAAACTCAAAAATTATTGAACCATACTTCATGAAACTTTTTGGGAAGACTGTTGAATATACTGGAACCATTTTGTTAGATTTTGGGAGCGATCGGGTCAAAGGTCAAGGATCAAGGTCAAGACAATTTATAACTGAATAACTCAAAAAGTATTCAACCAAATTGTCTGAAATTTGATGGCACGATTGGACAATGTCCAGGAATCATCTGGTAAAATTTTGGGAGCGATCCGGTCAAAGGTCAAGGTCATTTATAACTCAATAACTCAAAAAGTATTGTACCATATTGCATGAAACTTGGTGAGACGATTGGTCACTATCCTGTCACCAGTTTATCAGATTTTGGTAGCAAACGGGTAAGCGGTGGCGAAGGTATGCGCTCTACCGAGTGCACGTAATCTAGTTTATTTTGTTTTTCAATGTTTATTATAATTCCTTACATGATTTACTGTTTACTCTGTTACTTGATATTACTTAAAAAATGACAGTGGTTATCATTTTCTCCATTTACCATGGAAGTGGTTATCATTTTCTCCATTTACCATGGCAGTGGTTTTCATTTCCTCTATTTATCATGGTAGTGGTTATCATTTGTCTATTTACCATGGCAGTGGTTATCATTTCTCTATTTACCATGGCTGTGGTTATCATTTTCCATGATAGTGATTATTCTTTTTCTATTTCTCGCTCATTATAACCAGGAGTAGCATCAAATTCTTTTAATATGAGATCAAAGGGAGCTATAAGCGATCAAATGCTAGCCTTTATTGTTATTTAATAATAACTTGGCAACTCTGTGATGGTTTCATCTTCTCAAATGAACGGAAAATTTGATCTAAAATGTGTAGAGGAATTAATAGTTATTGTTAGTGAAATTGTTAATCTTGTTATAACCTTGAAATATTGTTAGTGAAATTGTTAATCTTGTTATAACCTTCTAATATTGTTAGTGAAATTGTTAATCTTGTTATAATCTTCAAATATTGTTAGTGAAATTGTTAATCTTGTTATAACCTTCTAATATTGTTAGTGAAATTGTTAATCTTGTTATAACCTTCTAATATTGTTAGTGAAATTGTTAATCTTGTTATAACCTTCTAATATTGTTAGTGAAATTGTTAATCTTGTTATAACCTTCAAATATTGTTAGTGAAATTGTTAATCTTGTTATAACCTTCAAATATTGTTAGTGAAATTGTTAATCTTGTTATAACCTTCAAATATTGTTAGTGAAATTGTTGTTATCATTATAAACTTTTTTTTAAAGATTATTTTTCTATTAATTGTTTAATCTATTTGTTTATTCTACAATTCATTGCTCCTCTAATTTATGCTATTTGATATAACAAAGTTATTTGCTCAACAATTGATAAATTATAATAAATAAATAAATATAAATAAATTATAAAATGCATAAACTCTTGATATAAAATGCATAAACTCTTGATATAAAATGCATATACAATTACTCAATTCTCTGTAAGACTAACTAAAAAAATTTCTGTTAACATTTCTATCGCTAAATCTTAGTTTATTTTTCTCATGTTTTAAAAGGATATTTTTTTCCATTAAATGCTTTGCATTTTTCTGTTTTAACCTATAATTCCTTACCACTTTTCTTCTACTTCTATAGCTTCTTATGAAGTTCTCTCCCTCTATAGAGCATGTGAGTACACATTGCTGTTCTTATTCTTCCTTTGGATATGAATAAAATATGAATGCTCTTAGATATTGTAGTCATAAATATGTTTGTGCTGCTCTAGCCCAAAGAAAAAAGTACTTTGCCAAATAAAGGCATAGGCAGAGTGTGTTTGTCTCTGTTTTCCATTATATATATTCAAATTTGAATATATGTAATTCATATACTGTATATAGCTAGAAATTAATCCTGTGTTGTACATGGCACTCTTATATCAACCAGCCTTTTAACTTTTTTTTTTCACTGTTAAAAGTTTAGCTTTAAAATCGCAAGGAAAGCCTCCTCTAAAACTGCAGGTTAATTTACTAATGAATGTTTTTAATCTAACTCTTGGTGTTTGCTTTAGCGGTGCCATTTTATCTTCCCTTTGATATGTCACCTGCAAACGTACTGGAACTATTTTGCAGGCAATGCAGGTAAACAGATTAGCAGAGAAACTTCGCCTGCAGTTAGGATGCATGCGGTGTAAAATATAGGGGAAAATGTGGGGGTAAATATAGAGGAAAATGTGGTGTGAATATAGGGGAAAATGTGGTGTAAATATAGGGGAAAATCTGGTTAAAATATAGGGGAATAGGGGAAAATCTGGTTAAAATATAGGGGGGAAATGTAGTGCAAATATAGGGGAAAATGTGGTGCAAATATAGGGGAAAATGTGGTGCAAATATAGGGGAAAATGTGGTGCAAATATAGGGGAAAATGTGGTGCGGATATGGGGGAAAATGTGGTGCAAACATTCTTCAAATGTAGCGGAAAATGTAGTTCATTATGTTAAACTTGTATAAAATATGTGGCTCATTCATTATGTGGTAAAACATGTGTTGTCGTATCTATGTGCAAGAGTGCAATCACATGCAATGCACTAAATTAGTGCAAGAGTGCAATCATATACAATGCACCAAATTTGTTTGACGAAAATTCACATTTAACTGATAACATTAACAAAAATTTGGTATTTATGTAATAATACCAATTTTTATAATAATTATCAATGCTAACTAAATAGCCTATATGTAATAATTTTATATATAAATATAGTTCACTATTTTTCATCTGACTATTTACATGTTGTTCTCTTTACCATTAAGTTTGGCCTTTTTTTTGTTTTCGGGGATTCTCTACGTAATATCACTTAATTTATTAATTTAGCTATTTTCTACCATTATTTAATACTATTCTTGTCCCATTTAAAATGTGACCTAACGTGTCCGATTTGTGTTGCAGGATAACCGCGTCGTTGTCCCACTCCAATTTCGCTAGTGTCCGCCCTGACAATTGAATAAAAATGGTGAGTACCTTCTATAGGACAGTCTCGTGCCCAGGGGACTGACTCCATTATGAGCATCAATAAAAAATTGTCTCTGCCGAAAAAAATAAAGGCGTCTTTAGTGCAAAATGTAGAGCCTTTGTATTTTTTCCTGGGGTGTATTTTTGACCAGTTTGGAGGGTAATCTGATTGCTTTGCCTTTATGTATGATGTCACTTAACTAATTTGTACTAATTCTGTTAGAACTGGGGCTGGGTATTTGATAAAGCTTTAATAAATACGATTGAAAATAGTCATCCACTGGTTAGACTAGTTCTAAACAATGTCTTTTTACCTTGCAGTGCCACTTTTGCCTATTAATCTTGTAAATTTGTCAGCACTATTAGTCAGAGCTAAGCTCCTGTTATTTAGTCTTGTATTTATTGAAGCTATTATTTATAGGTATTCCTTCGCACCCAATTGTTATGGTATTACTCCACGCCCATTCATCTTCCTAGCCTCCTGCTACCGGTGTTACTCCTACACCATCACGGTATTACTCGCCTCTATTTACACTGACCATAATTCAGGTCTAGGGACTGTCATCCTCAACTGACTTGATAATTGTTTATTGTATATTATTTTCTTGTGCACACTGCACGGTAATCATATTAGCAATCATATTGACGCTTTGTTCAGCAACACGCGACCTACATTTCTATTGTGAATTACTCTTTATCTGACAGTGTGGCTTGTAAAAGGTATTTCTAGAAATGATATAAGCTAAGTTACGAGTTATTGGACAATTCACTTGTTCGATCATAAAAGAAAAAATATAATTAGACATTTCAACTGGTTATTTTAATTGGTATCCATGATACCTGCAGGTATCATGGATACCAATTAAAATAACCAGCTGAAATGTCTAATTATATATTATTATATTTTATGATTCTAAATGTGAAATTGTACGATAAACATATTACAGTAAATATCTTATTCGCAAGTTTTTGTTAGATTAAATAATTTGACGGTTATAAGCTATTTCGATTACCAAATATATCGGTATTATTTAATAGTTACTTTAATGCACTTCATTTTGTATTTAATTTATTTTAATCGTACTGGTGTACCTTCAATTAGCAGTATTATCTTCTTTGCTAAGGTAATGTAAACATACAGAGAGAAAGGAAGGAAGGTGGTTTTTCTAAGAGCTAATGTACCTCTCTCTAAATATGATAGCCTTTTCGCCCAGTCCACTCAGCATTCTAAGTTTTTGTAACCATGGCCTCTTTTTGAATTCTAACCCCGAGAGGAACTCATTGGGTTACGAAGAGGTGGAACATAAGAGTTGGTAGGATAGTGAAAAAGTCTTAGATTGTACTGTAAGGAAAATTTCAAAAAGGGGAAAAAGAAAATTCCGTTTAATTTTCTATTAAGTACGTTTAAAAAATTTAAAATCATATTTATAAGTCTACATATTCGCCTTATATAATATCTGAAACTTAAAGTAGAATTCGCTTCTTGAGCATACATTTCTCTAGGTAGCTCTTTCCTTTCATATTTTCTTGAGAATATTATTCATGCAGCTCCATAATTGATTATGCACACACTGTGCCGGTGTTCTTTTTTATCACAGAAAGCTGCATTAACTTTCTCGGTTAGAGTTTATTTAGTGTGTCGTTGGTAATGGCCATTGCTGGCAAGAGTCTCGGGTGATAAATAAAGCCGCTGGAGTTTTGATAAGACTGACCACCACCTCGCCATTATTCACAACTGTCGGATAAATCTCTCAAGAAATTATTATTGCTCATGCTTATTTGATAGTGTGCCACTGGTGTTATTTATGCGGGGCTCACGCTTGTGAAAAATGAAAATAAATGTTGTTGTAAATGATAGATTTTATTGTAGAATTCTAGAACAGTTGTTTAGAACTGTACCTTCTAGCTTCTACAGTTGCCTGTATACCTTCATACCGTTAGCTAGAGCTTACCTGTATCTTCTACAGATGCCTGTATAGTGTATACCTCTCCAATCTAGAGGATGTTCCCTAGTTTTGTCCCATGCTTCACTGTATAGTAGCTTCATAGCGAGTCTTGAATACCAAAGAGATTGCCTCTCTTTTCCATGGCTTACTTTCCAACATTGATGTATGGCCAATGTTTAGCTGTACTGCTTTGCAACATTGATGTATGGCCAATGTTTAGCTGTACTGCTTTGCAACATTGATGTATGGCCAATGTTTAGCTGTAGAGGTACTGCTTTGCAACATTGATGTATGGCCAATGTTTAGCTGTAGAGGTACTGCTTTGCAACATTGATGTATGGCCAATGTTTAGCTGTAGAGGTACTGCTTTGCAACATTGATGTATGGCCAATGTTTAGCTGTAGAGGTACTGCTTTGCAACATTGATGTGTGGCTAATGTTTAGCTGTACTGCTTTGCAACATTGATGTATGGCCAATGTTTAGCTGTACTGCTTTGCAACATTGATGTAAGGCATATGTTTAGCTGTACTGCTTTCCAACATTGATGTATGGCCAATATTTAGCTGTACTGCTTTGCAACATTGATCTATGGCCAATATTTAGCTGTACTGCTTTGTAACATTGATGTATGGCTAATGTTTAGCTGTACTGCTTTGCAACATTGATGTATGGCCAATATTTAGCTGTACTGCTTTGCAACATTGATGTATTGCTAATGTTTAGCTGTACTGCTTTGCAACATTGATGTATGGCCAATATTTAGCTGTACTGCTTTGCAACATTGATGTATGGCTAATGTTTAGCTGTACTGCTTTGCAACATTGATGTATGGCCAATATTTAGCTGTATTGCTTTGCAACATTGATGTATTGCCAATGTTTAGATGTAGAGGTACTGCTTTGCAACATTGATGTATTGCCAATCTTTAGCTGTAGAGGTACTGCTTTGCAACATTGATGTATTGCCAATGTTCAGCTGTAGAGGCTTTGCAACATTGATGTATTGCCAATGTTTAGCTGTAGAGGTACTGCTTTGCAACATTGATGTATTGCCAATCTTTAGCTGTAGAGGTACTGCTTTGCAACATTGATGTATTGCCAATGTTTAGATGTAGAGGTACTGCTTTGCAACATTGATGTATTGCCAATCTTTAGCTGTAGAGGTACTGCTTTGCAACATTGATGTATTGCCAATCTTTAGCTGTAGAGGTATTGCTTTGCAACATTGATGTATAGCCAATGTTTAGCTGTAGAGGTACTGCTGTGCAACATTGATGTATAGCCAATGTTTAGCTGTAGAGGTACTGCTTTGCAACATTGATGTATAGCCAATGTTTAGCTGTAGAGGTACTGCTTTGCTGGTTTCCAAGCAGCGTAGGTGAAATATTATTTAACTAGAAAGGGCACTCTAAGAGCGCTCTTTCGCTGCTTCAATCGATTTTGACCTCTTCGTGACCTTGACCTTTGACCTGATTGCTCCAAAAATCTTTTCAAATGGTTCCTGAGTAATGACCAATCGTCCCACAAAATTTCAGGCAATGAGTTTTTCAATTCACTATTGACTTAATATTGAACACTCGGGTAAATAAAAATTTACAATAGAAGATCAGGGTTTCCTTCAATTCAACACATTTTTTAATTTTTTATTATTTTTTACAACTCAATGAAATTGTTCGTCCTCGTGATTTCAACTTAAATTTATATTCTCGTGTAAATTTATTTTTGACTGTAAATATTTGCAATAATGGAGTTGTTAATTAAATTGGCAAAGTGGCCGTGCACTCAATTAGACCGCCACTCAATTCACTTATTTTGTCAATCACTGATACCTCTTGAGTGTTATTACACCCTCGATACAGTGACTCTCTCGATACAGTGACTCTCTCGATACAGTGACTCTCGATACTGTGACTCTCTTGATACTGTGACTCTCTTGATACTGTGACTCTCTTGATACTGTGACTCTCTCGATACTGTGACTCTCTCGATACAGTGACTCTCTCGATACAGTGACTCTCGATACTGTGACTCTCTTGATACTGTGACTCTCTTGATACTGTGACTCTCTTGATACTGTGACTCTCTCGATACTGTGACTCTCTCGATACTGTGACTCTCTCGATACTGTGACTCTCTCGATACAGTGACTCTCGATAATGTGACTCTCTTGATACTGTGACTCTCTTGATACTGTGACTCTCTCGATACTGTGACTCTCTCGATACAGTGACTATCTCGATACAGTGACTATCTCGATACAGTGACTTTCTCGATACAGTGACTTTCTCGATTCTGTGACTCTCTCGATACTGTGACTACCGTTTTACTTTTCACTTACTAACAATAATATCCAAATAGAAATTGGGTGAAGATATCAATACATCTTATAAAGATAAACTTCCACTTTTTACTTTCCTCTAACAAAAACTAACTTTTCGTTCCCTTTTTATTTAATTCCACGTTTTCTATGCACTGATTTCTAAAGATCCATTTTATCATTTCCTAATTTGAAGTTGAAATATCTTCAGCTGTCAGCTAAATATGTTTACGTCAAATTCCACGGGAATATTATCCATATTCTAGAGTGTGCTCTGGGAATAAGGTGAGCTACTGCAGCTCTACCTGCAACACTTCAATGCAGTTCTAATTAAAATGTGGTGCTTTAGATGCGTGAGTAATGAGTTGTTTCATTAGAAGTCAAGTCGTTTATTATGCAGATCATCTTGTGACGTCACACACTCGATTGCTATGATTGATCACTTTTAAAGCCAGCTGTGATAAATGAGGCCTATGGTAACAGGAATACGGTGGTAATGATGTGGGAATACCTAGGGTGGGAATGATGTGGGAATACCTTGGGTGGGAATGATGTGGGAATACCTAGGGTGGAAATGATGTGGGAATACCTAGGGTGGGAATGATGTGGGAATACCTAGGGTGGGAATGATGTGGGAATACCTAGGTTGGGAATATGGTGGGTATGATGTGGGAATACCTAGGGTGGGAATGATGTGGGAATACCTAGGGTGGAAATGATGTGGGAATACCTAGGGTGGGAATGATGTGGGAATACCTAGGGTGGGAATATGGTGGTAATGATGTGGGAATACCTAGGGTGGGAATACGGTGGTCCACATTATTTTCCTAATATTTTCGTTATTTTTTAGCGTCACTCCAAACAAACGATCGCTGTTTTTTCATTCCCAAGTTTTTGAAGTACATCCGTCATCGTCACCGTATCTACCGAACGCATGAATGCTGTCATCAATCACATGAATGCTGTCACCAATCACATGAATGCTGTCACCAATCACATGAATGCTGTCACCAATCACATGAATGCTGTCACCAATCACATGAATGCTGTCACCAATCACATGAATGCTGTCACCAATCACATGAATGCTGTCACCAATCACATGAATGCTGTCACCAATCACATGAATGCTGTCACCAATCACATGAATGCTGTCACCAATCACATGAATGCTGTCACCAATCACATGAATGCTGTCACCAATCACATGAATGCTGTCACCAATCACATGAATGCTGTCACCAATCACATGAATGCTGTCACCAATCACATGAATGCTGTCACCAATCACATGAATGCTGTCACCAATCACATGAATGCTGTCACCAATCACATGAATGCTGTCTTTTTCCCAATTGACAGTCTCTGTCTTCCTATCCACAAAAAACTTCCAATCTTTAAATATTTCATAGAATAATTCTCACAACTCTCTGTCGCCTTTGGTTGCAATGAATTAAATCTATTCGTAGGTATCATGAATAACAATTTAAATAATAATTATATACTTGTTCTTACATTATCGAAAATGTGGATATGTCCGATTACTATGTATAGTGATAATAAAATGAAATTGTTATTTTATGCTATGTACTTTACCCACAAATTTCTGAACAATTAACTTTTTTCTTTAAATTAATGTAGCTGTTACTGTAACAAACACAAGCTACCAATTCTAGAGCTGCATTTGTCTCTCTGTGAAGATCTCTTCTAAATACCTTTTTAATAATATCTTGTTCACTGCATATCCCATACTATTTACGATGCGAAGTGCATAGAGTAAGATGCATAGGTAGTAAATATCTCCAGGGTATCACAAAGTGCATTCATCTGCACTAGTATTGCACCCATTCCATCTAAACGCTCCGTTATTTGGACAGGGGCAATATGGACGGTCATTTTTGCACCACTGGAAGGGAAAACAGTTGGAAGAGATCCAAAGGCAGTCCTTAAGACTACTTTAGACTTATGCAGGACTACTGTAGAGCCATGTAGGACTACTGAAGAGCCATGTAGGACTACTGAAGAGCCATGTAGGACTACTGTAGAGCCATGTAGGACTACTGAAGAGCCATGTAGGACTACTGAAGAGCCATGTAGGACTACTGTAAAGCCATGTAGGACTACTGTAGAGCCATGTAGGACTACTGAAGAGCCATGTAGGACTACTGAAGAGCCATGTAGGACTACTGTAGAGCCATGTAGGACTGCTGAAGAGCCATGTAGGACTACTGAAGAGCCATGTAGGACTACTGTAGAACCATGTAGGACTTCTGTAGAGCCATGTAGGACTTCTGTAGAGCCATGTAGGACTGCTGTAGAACCATGTAGGACTACTGTAGAGCCATGTAGGACTACTGCACAGCCATGTAGGACTACTGAAGAGCCATGTAGGACTACTGCACAGCCATGTAGGACTACTGCACAGCCATGTAGGACTACTGAAGAGCCATGTAGGACTACTGTAGAGCCATGTAGGACTACTGTAGAGCCATGTAGGACTGCTGTAGAATCATGTAGGACTTCTATAGAACCATGTAGGACTTCTGTAGAGCCATGTAGGACTACTGTAGAGTAGGACTACTGTAGAGCCATGTAGTCTATGTAGGCATGCTGCAGGACCATGTAGTCTATGTAGGGCATTTATTTTATCCAATTAACGAATTGTAGAAATATTATCATACATAATGAATATAACATAAAGCAACATTGGACATTAATGTGTTGTATAATATACATTTCATTTATATTTCATGTAAGTAAATTGAAATGTTATTTTTAATGTGATGTATGACAGTAATTAAATTGTCATTTAGCATTGTAATCATCGTAATTATAGCAGCAAAGAGCTGTCACTAAGTATAATTAGCTCCATTATAACATCATACTTTGCATGGCTACTTGCAGTGTATAATGGCACTGCTCACCAGAGCTAATGCTACAGTTTTAACCTCAATGTTATTATCTGATGTTATCTAATTAATTAAAGATTAGTTAAAATATAAAACCATTTGTCGTATGACAGTGGAATATTTTATTGCAGACTGTTTCACTCTTATTATCACTCTTTGCATCACTATCTCTGTATCACTCACTGTATCTCTGTATCACTTCACTACATCTCTGTATCACTCACTGTATCTCTGTATCACTCACTGTATCTCTGTATCACTCACTGTATCTCTGTATCACTCACTGCATCTCTGTATCACTCACTGCATCTCTGTATCACTCACTGCATCTCAGTATCACTCACTGTATCTCTGTATCACTCACTGTATCTCTGTATCACTCACTGTATCTCAGTATCACTCACTGTATCTCTGTATCACTCACTGTATCTCTGTATCACTCACTGTATCTCTGTATCACTCACTGTATCTCTGTATCACTCACTGCATCTCTGTATCACTCACTGTATCTCTGTATCACTCACTGCATCTCTGTATCACTCACTGCATCTCAGTATCACTCACTGTATCTCAGTATCACTCACTGTATCTCTGTATCACTCACTGTATCTCTGTTTCACTCACTACATCTCTGTATCACTCACTGTATCTCAGTATCACTCACTGTATCTCTGTATCACTCACTGTATCTCTGTATCACTTCACTACATCTCTGTATCACTCACTGTATCTCTGTATCACTCACTGTATCTCTGTATCACTCACTGCATCTCTGTATCACTCACTGCATCTCTGTATCACTCGCTGCATCTCAGTATCACTCACTGTATCTCTGTATCACTCACTGTATCTCTGGATCACTCACTGTATCTCTGTTTCACTCACTACATCTCTGTATCACTCACTGTATCTCAGTATCACTCACTGTATCTCTGTATCACTCTCTGCATCTCTGTATCACTCACTGTATCTCTGTATCACTCACTGCATCTCTGTATCACTCACTGCATCTCTGTATCACTCACTGTATCTCTGTATCACTCACTGTATCTCTGTATCACTCTCTGCATCTCTGTATCATGTACTTCACAGTTCTCCAAGTGGGTCAATTGGTGCAAGTTTCAGTGCAAGTTGCGCCAGTCTAAATTATTAGGTCATTTGTCAGTGAAGACTTTGCCCAAATTGTGATATCTTCAGTGAACTATTTCACCATAGAGACATGTCTCTGTACTGACATGTCTCTGTGCTGTCATGTCTCTGTACTGACATGTCTCTGTAGTGACATGTCTCTGTACTGTCATGTCTCTGTACTGTCATGTCTCTGTACTGACATGTCTCTGTGCTGACATGTCTCTGTGCTGACATGTCTCTGTGCTGACATGTCTCTGCACTGACATGTCTCTGTACTGACATGTCTCTGTACTGACATGTATCTGTACTGACATGTATCTGTAGTGACATGTCTCTGTACTGACATGTCTCTGTACTGACATGTCTCTGTACTGACATGCCTCTGCACTGACATGTATCTGTACTGACATGTATCTGTAGTGACATGTATCTGTAGTGACATGTATCTGTAGTGACATGTCTCTGTACTGACATGTCTCTGTACTGACATGTCTCTGTACTGACATGTCTCTGTACTGACATGTCTCTGTACTGACATGTCTCTGTACTGACATGTCTCTGTACTGACATGTCTCTGTACTGACATGTCTCTGTACTGACATGTCTCTGTAGTGACATGTCTCTGTAGTGACATGTCTCTGTACTGACATGTCTCTGTACTGACATGTCTCTGTACTGACATGTCTCTGTACTGACATGTCTCTGTACTGACATGTCTCTGTGCTGTCATGTCTCTGTGCTGTCATGTCTCTGTAGTGACATGTCTCTGTACTGACATGTCTCTGTACTGACATGTCTCTGTACTGACATGTCTCTGTACTGACATGTCTCTGTGCTGACATGTCTCTGTGCTGACATGTCTCTGTGCTGTCATGTCTCTGTGCTGTCATGTCTCTGTACTGACATGTATCTGTAGTGACATGTCTCTGTACTGACATGTCTCTGTACTGACATGTCTCTGTACTGACATGTCTCTGTACTGACATGTCTCTGTGCTGACATGTATCTGTAGTGACATGTCTCTGTACTGACATGTCTCTGTACTGACATGTCTCTGTACTGACATGTCTCTGTACTGACATGTCTCTGTGCTGTCATGTCTCTGTGCTGACATGTCTCTGTGCTGACATGTCTCTGTGCTGACATGTCTCTGCACTGACATGTCTCTGCACTGACATGTCTCTGTGCTGACATGTCTCTGCACTGACATGTTTTCCATTGTCCGTTTTCTGACCATTAGTGCAGGCTGCACCATTTGTGCAGACCACCCATCAATAAAATAGTTGTTATATTCACAAAAATGAATAAAACTTCACAAAATACATCTGTGGATGGACCAAAAAGTTCAATTAACAAAATGATACTTGGAAGAAAACTCTACCTTCAATAGTTGTTGAAATATACGAATTAGAATATAGTTAATTTTTTGTGAGTCACCCTGTACAGCATTGTTGGTGTATCATTGTACAGCATTATTGGTGTATCATTGTACAGCATTGTTGGTTCATCATTGTACAGCATTATTGGTGTATCATTGTACAGCATTGTTGGTGTATTATTGTACAGTATTGTTGGTGTATCATTGTACAGCATTGTTGGTGTATTATTGTACAGCATTGTTGGTGTATCATTGTACAGCATTGTTGGTGTATTATTGTACAGCATTGTTGGTGTATCATTGTACAGCATTGTTGGTGTATCATTGTACAGCATTGTTGGTGTATCATTGTACAGCATTGTTGGTGTATCATTGTACAGCATTGTTGGTTCATCATTGTACAGCATTATTGGTGTATCATTGTACAGCATTGTTGGTGTATCATTGTACAGCATTGTTGGTGTATCATTGTACAGCATTGTTGGTGTATCATTGTACAGCATTGTTGGTGTATCATTGTACAGCATTGTTGGTGTATCATTGTACAGCATTGTTGGTGTATCATTGTACAGCATTGTTGGTGTATCATTGTACAGCATTGTTGGTGTATCATTGTACAGCATTGTTGGTGTATCATTGTACAGCATTGTTGGTGTATCATTGTACAGCATTGTTGGTGTATCATTGTACAGCGTTGTTGGTGGATAATTGTACAGCGTTGTTGGTGTATCATTGTACAGCATTGTTGGTGTATCATTGTACTGCATTGTTGGTGTATCATTGTACAGCATTGTTGGTGTATCATTTTACAGCATTGTTGGTGTATCATTGTACATCATTGATGGTGTATCATTGTACTGCATTGATGGTGTATCATTGTACAGCATTGTTGGTGTATCATTGTACAGCATTGTTGGTGTATCATTGTACAGCATTGTTGGTGTATCATTGTACAGCATTGTTGGTGTATCATTGTACAGCATTGTTGGTGTATCATTGTACAGCATTGTTGGTGTATCATTGTACAGCATTGTTGCTGTATCATTGTACAGCATTGTTGGTGTATCATTGTACAGCATTGTTGCTGTATCATTGTACAGCATTGTTGGTGTATCATTGTACAGCATTGTTGCTGTATCATTGTACAGCATTGTTGGTGTATCATTGTACAGCATTGTTGGTGTATTATTGTTCGATATATCCGAACAATATCCTAGTTTCTTTTCTATTTTTCTCTAACTGTTCCAAACAATCACACTAGAGGAAAAATTCCATCGTGAAGTTTCTTAATCAAGAAATGGAGGCGAACTCTCCCTATCATCTTTTTCTTCAAAGAAGGACTAATCTCCCACGCTATTATCGTTCCAGTCGTTCGTCATCGTGCTCGTTTATTAATGTTCCACCAATTCTTGTGTCTAGGGTTCGAGTCCTTCTCTTAGCGAGGCTTAACAGTATTAGTTAGTTATTGTAAGAGGCATGTAAAACTTGTATAGTTATGAAATATACTACTATTTAAACTTAGTTAACGTTGTGACATGCCCATATACGTATACAGGCTTAATAGTTGTAGTCTGATAATATTCTTCTTTATATCGTTTAAAAAAAGTATATTTATTATAATTTAAAATATCATGTGCATGGTTTATTATGCATCATCATACCTATTTTATTCTTCTCTTTAACTATTTCCTTCAACTGCTCTGTAATATTGACAGAGTAAATCAAATATTGGAAGCAAACTCCGTAGAGTTATTTCGCGAGTATTGCTATTTGACTAAGTTCACCGAGTCATTATTTTGAATGTGTCTTTTAAGTCAAATATGTGACTTTTATGTGAAATATTTTAATTCTCTGTCAAACAATTGACTTTTCTATCAAAACAAGACTTTTTTTATCAAATATTTTAATTATAAATTACCTATGAACTAAAGCAATTATTCGTCATATGATCTGAACAATTACAATTTTTTTAAATTGTTGCTTCATGTTTATTCAATTGTCATTAAATTTCGCTTTCAATGTTTATCAATTCAGTTATTGCTTCGATACTAGAAGTTATAAATAAAATAACCCCCCCCCCATTCTGTACCTACAGTTGTCTCTCTGTTGCAACTTTAAGTGGGTCATACGTTCTGGAAAACATGCTGCATGCACCCCTGTCCCCCCCCCCTCCCCAAACCCTAATTGTAGCCGCTCTTTGACTCTCAAGTCACTTTGCTACGTCTGTATTGACTCTAGGGTAAGCTCTCAGTTGTCGATTGGTTCTATATTTTCGATCATGTAAAAGGAAAAACTTATAGTCAATGCCTTTTAACTTTTATTGTTATCCATAATACCTGTAGGTATCATGGATACCAACTAAAATAAAAATAATAATTATTATATAATTTTTTCTTACGTGTCCGAAAATGTGGACCTGACCGATAATTAAGAACTTACCCTATTATCATTATTTATTATACTGTTAATGAAATTTAGTTAATTAATGACATTTAGTTTAGTTGTCCATTTAGTTCATTTTTCCTGTACCGTATGTCCCCAAAACAGCACACTATCAAAAAATTAAATAAGCTTGCTAGAAATAGAAATACTTTTATGTAGTAGTCTGTGTCTCTAATAAAAGGTTTTTATATTATTTATTCACTATTATGCCCGCAAATTCTAGTAATTTTTTTTCACTTGAATAAATAGATTTCTACATCAATAGATTTTTATTTATAGCAAGCTTATTTAATTTTAAAATAGTGTACTTTTTGTGGGAGATACGGTGTATTATTTCATGGTGTGCTTTTTTATTTTGTTGCATCAAAAGAATATATCCTTAGAGTCATGCATAAAATGATTAGGGTGTGTATAATTTGAATAAATAAATATGAATATATGAATAAAGAGTTTTCTGATAAAATAATTAGTCTTAATTTTATGATTTAGGGCAACGTCACAGTGTGTAACTCAGACACCCACCGTGCACTGAAAGTGGGAACTGATATTGGTTATGATCTGATATCACAATAAAGTTCCACTTGGTTCTGAAGCATACGTTAGACAGACCCATTTTGAAAAACTTGATAGTCCTTCGTTTACATCCATTTCTCGAATACTGCGTCGTTACCCTGTACTCTTCTCGTTAATTTTATTATGGTTAGGCCTAGAGTGTTGGTATCTAGGCATTTTTTGTTATTTTCGCGGTGATCAGGCCTAGTGTGTTAGAATCTAGAAGGCATTTGCAGTCCCAACTAGGCACAATGTAAATCTGAGAGAGGGAAGGTATTACTGGAAAATTCCATGGCATGCCTATTGCATCGCCAATTGATGCCATTGTCACCAAAGATGTAGTTTGGGATATATTGGTTAACTCTCTCCAAGACATCTTTATTTCCTTATGTAGTTATGTAGTCTTCAACGTTTTCTTTGCTAAGTAGATCATTCAGAAACTACTTGACGATTCCTCACGCACAAGAGAATATATCGATTTTTGATATATGTAGTAGCGAAATGTCTGTTTCTCAATATGAACTGTGTCATCACTTTGTGTACTGTGTCATCACTTTGTGTACTGTGTCATCACTTTGTGTACTGTGTCATCACTTTGTGTACTGTGTCATCACTTTGTGTACTGTGTCATCACTTTGTGTATTGTGTCATCACTTTGTGTACTGTGTCATCACTTTGTGTACTGTGTCATCACTTTGTGTACTGTGTCATCACTTTGTGTACTGTGTCATCACTTTGTGTACTGTGTCATCACTTTGTGTACTGTGTCATCACTTTGTGTACTGTGTCATCACTTTGTGTACTGTGTCATCACTTTGTGTATTGTGTCATCACTTTGTGTACTGTGTCATCACTTTGTGTACTGTGTCATCACTTTGTGTACTATGTCATGTCATCACTCTATTTACTATGTCATGTCATCACTCTATGTACTATGTCATTACTCTATGTACTATGTCATTACTCTATGTACTATGTCATTACTCTATGTACTATGTCATCACACTGTGTACTGTATCATCACTGTGTACTATAACAGCACTGTGTACTGTATCATCACTGTGTACTGTATCATCACTGTGTACTGTATTATCACTGTGTACTGTATCATCACTGTGTACTGTATCATCACTGTGTACTGTATCATCACTGTGTACTGTATCATCACTGTGTACTGTATCATCACTGTGTACTGTATCATCACCGTACTGTATCATCACTGTGTACTGTATCATCACTGTGTACTGTACCATCACTGTGTACTGTATCATCACTGTGTACTGTATCATCACTGTGTACTGTACCATCACTGTGTACTGTACCATCACTGTGTACTGTACCATCACTGTGTACTGTATCATCACTGTGTACTGTATCATCACTGTGTACTGTATCATCACTGTGTACTGTATCATCACTGTGTACTGTATCATCACTGTGTACTGTATCATCACTGTGTACTGTATCATCACTGTGTACTGTATCATCACTGTGTACTGTATCATCACTGTGTACTGTATCATCACTGTGTACTGTATCATCACTGTGTACTGTATCATCACTGTGTACTGTATCATCACTGTGTACTGTATCATCACTGTGTACTGTATCATCACTGTGTACTGTATCATCACTGTGTACTGTATCATCACTGTGTACTGTACCATCACTGTGTACTGTATCATCACTGTGTACTGTATCATCACTGTGTACTGTATCATCACTGTGTACTGTATCATCACTGTGTACTGTATCATCACTGTGTACTGTATCATCACTGTGTACTGTATCATCACTGTGTACTGTATCATCACTATGTACTGTATCATCACACTGTGTACTGTATCATCACACTGTGTACTGTATCATCACACTGTGTACTGTATCATCACACTGTGTACTGTATCATCACACTGTGTACTGTATCATCACACTGTGTACTGTATCATCACACTGTGTACTGTATCATCACACTGTGTACTGTATCATCACACTGTGTACTGTATCATCACACTGTGTACTGTATCATCACACTGTGTACTGTATCATCACACTGTGTACTGTATCATCACACTGTGTACTGTATCATCACACTGTGTACTGTATCATCACACTGTGTACTGTATCATCACACTGTGTACTGTATCATCACACTGTGTACTGTATCATCACACTGTGTACTGTATCATCACACTGTGTACTGTATCATCACACTGTGTACTGTATCATCACACTGTGTACTGTATCATCACACTGTGTACTGTATCATCACACTGTGTACTGTATCATCACACTGTGTACTGTATCATCACACTGTGTACTGTATCATCACACTGTGTACTGTATCATCACACTGTGTACTGTATCATCACACTGTGTACTGTATCATCACACTGTGTACTGTATCATCACACTGTGTACTGTATCATCACACTGTGTACTGTATCATCACACTGTGTACTGTATCATCACACTGTGTACTGTATCATCACACTGTGTACTGTATCATCACACTGTGTACTGTATCATCACACTGTGTACTGTATCATCACACTGTGTACTGTATCATCACTTCTTCACACGACAGCACCACTTTGTTTTCAGTCAGTTTTGGTGAGGTTTAAGTAGCTGCTAGCTCTCTCTCAACTGCTTTCCAATAATGTTTTTCCACTTCGCTGATGCACTTCTTTGATTTATTTACTTGTTATCTTCATCCACTTTAGTTTATCACTTCTCTTTCTGATTTCATCTTAGGCTTTTGTTCGAAAGAAATTTATGACTAAGTAAAATTAACATTAAAGTGATGATCAAATATTTATGATTAAGCTACCAATATTTCAAATACATAGTTTTTATCTTTAAAATTTTATTCTTTTCACTTATGACGTCTAATTACTGTTGATTCTTATTTTAATTTACTTTCATTGTTTTCTCTACATTTTCCAAGAGAGTTTAAAGGTCAAGTCAATTCAGCTATGACCTTTAAATCAATCGATTTAACGATAGCCATTCACAATAACACTTTATTTTTTCTTTAAGAATGTCAAGTTTTTATTTACTTTAAAAGAATGTAATAAAATAACATGCCTGAAATGACTTTAATTTTAGATGATATTGCATGTTTATTTCTTACACAAAGAAGTAAATATCGACTCTCATCTTCTAAATGATTTTGTGTTATCACGTCAAGTAAACACCAGCTCTACTTTAGCCTGACCTCGTGTGTACCTACCTACTGTGTGTGTGTACCTACACTATACATGCTCTGTGTGTATCTACACTGTACCTGCTCTGTGTGTACCTAAATTATACATGCTCTGTGTGTACCTAAACTATTCATGCTCTGTGTGTATCTACACTATACATGCTCTGTGGGTATCTACACTATACAATAATATACATGCTCTGTGTGTATCTACACTATACAATATACATGCTCTGTGTGTAGCTACACTATACAATATGCATGCTCTGTGTGTACCTAAACTGTACATGCTCTGTGGACTGTGTGTACCTACACTATACAATATACATGCTCTGTGTGTATCTACACTATACATGCTCTGTGTGTATCTACACTATACATGCTATCTGTGTACATACACTTC
Source organism: Caprella mutica (assembly GCA_947561585.1). Classification (NCBI taxonomy): domain Eukaryota; kingdom Metazoa; phylum Arthropoda; class Malacostraca; order Amphipoda; family Caprellidae; genus Caprella; species Caprella mutica. The sequence goes on from CANNZV010002526.1 coordinate 69,004, forward strand.
ACATGCCCCCGGGAGTGTGTGTGTGTGTATATATTATGGGTAGCTACATGAGTATACAGTGTGTAGATACACACTAATACACACCTATCTTCTTAACTAGGTAACTTTACTGGATAATTACGTACTGCATCACCTTACTCTTCTTCAAATAGATAATGTTGTTCATTCAAATGAATTAGCAATGAATTAGATGTTTAAATTGTGCTACATCGAGTTCTTTGAAGAGAAAAACGTCTAACTGGACGTGTGACGTGTGAGAAAATTGAGTTAACTGCAAATAAGCTCTTGTGACGATTGGAATGAAAATATATTGTACCTTAGTGTTAATTAATGTCAAATAACGATAGGGAGGAGTGATAGGGAGGAGTGATAGGGAGGAGTGATAGGGAGGAGAGATAGGGAGGAGTGATAGGGAGGAGAGTGAGACTGATAGGGAGGAGAGTGAGACTGATAGGGAGGAGAGTGAGACTGATAGGGAGGAGTGATAGGGAGGAGAGTGAAACTGATAGGGAGGAGTGATAGGGAGGAGAATGAAACTGATAGGGAGGAGAGTGAGACTGATAGGGAAGAGTGATAGGGAGGAGAGTGAAACTGATAGGGAGGAGCGATAGGGAGGAGAATGAGACTGATAGGGAGGAGAGTGAGACTGATAGGGAGGAGAGTGAGACTGATAAGGAAGAGTGATAGGGAGGAGAGTGAAACTGATAGGGAGGAGAGTAAGACTGATAGGGAAGAGTGATAGGGAGGAGAGTGAAACTGATAGGGAGGAGTGATAGGGAGGAGAATGAGACTGATAGGGAGGAGAGTGAGACTGATAGGGAGGAGAGTGAGACTGATAGGGAGGAGAGTGAGACTGATAGGGAGGAGAGTGAGACTGATAGGGAGGAGAGTGAGACTGATAGGGAGGAGAGTGAGACTGATAGGGAGGAGAGTGAGACTGACAGGGAGGAGAGTGAGACTGACAGGGAAGAGTGATAGGGAGGAGAAAGTTTGAGTGATATAGTTTAAAGTGAATTTGTATTTTGCAGACAGAATTTTTTTTCATAAAATTTATTTTGTCAATATTAATATTAATTAAACCATGCAATTCACTTAATTGTTATTTATTCATTAATTTTCCTTCACTTCAATTTCAGTCACTAACTTCAGTTTTCCTTTTTCAGTTTGAGACGAAAGAACAGTAAACACTGTGGTTCCACAAGCCAGAGGTGAGTGATACGGCAGTGATGGGTAGTAATAGGGCAGTGATGGGTAGTAATAGGGCAGTAATAGGGTAGTGATGGGTAATAATAGGGTAGTGATGGGTAGTAATAGGGTAGTGATGAGTAGTAATAGGGCAGTGATGGGTAGTAATAGGGTAGTGATGGGTAGTAATAGGGCAGTGATGGGTAGTAATAGGGTAGTGATGTGTAGTAATAGGGTAGTGATGGGTAGTAATAGGGTAGTGATGGGTGGTAATAGGGTAGTGATGGGTGGTAATAGGGTAGTGATGGGTAGTAATAGGGTAGTGATGGGTAATAATAGGGTAGTGATGGGTAATAATAGGGTAGTGATGGGTAGTAATAGGGTAGTGATGGGTGGTAATAGGGTAGTGATGGGTAGTAATAGGGTAGTGATGGGTAATAATAGGGTAGTGATAGGGCAGAGATATAATAGAGTTGTGATAGGGTAGAGCTAGAAAATTGATGGGGCAGTGATATGAGAGAGATAGGGTGGTGATATGAGAGAGATAGGCTGGTGATATGAGAGAGATAGGCTGGTGATATGAGAGAGATAGGGTGGTGATATGAGAGAGATAGGGTGGTGATATGAGAGAGATAGGCTGGTGATATGAGAGAGATAGGCTGGTGATATGAGAGAGATAGGCTGGTGATATGAGAGAGATAGGCTGGTGATATGAGAGAGATAGGCTGGTGATATGAGAGAGATAGGCTGGTGATATGAGAGTGATAGGCTGGTGATATGAGAGTGATAGGCTGGTGATATGAGAGAGATAGGCTGGTGATATGAGAGAGATAGGCTGGTGATATGAGAGAGATAGGCTGGTGATATGAGAGAGATAGGCTGGTGATATGAGAGAGATGGGGAAGTGATATTAACTTCTCAGTCTCTCGTTAGTTACTTATACAGTATGTCTGCAAAAATGTATCCACTGCCATCGAATATAGCTTATAAGTACTATTTATGGAGAAAGTAAAGATGACGGACCAGAAAGCATTTTTTAGTTTTAAAAATATTTGCTTTAGTATTTTATAAAAATACAACCTTATAAATGATAATATTAATGATTATACATTAATTTTGCATATTTATTAATTCAAAGAATTGATAAAAAAAACGTGATCCATTTTGAAAAATAGAAAAAAAATTCTGCTTTAATCCTTTAATGTGGCATCTATGATTCCAAAATTATGTTCTTATCCCAATTATTGGTCAAATATTAATAATTTAACCAAGTAAAGATAACGGACCAGAATTTAAACTAGTAAACATAACGGACCAGAATTTAAACTAGTAAACATAACGGACCAGAATTTAACCAAGTAAACATAACGGACCTGAATTTAAACAAGTAAACATAACGGACCCTGGTCCGTCATCTTTACTTTCTGCCTATTTATAATTCATTAATATTAATCTACGTATCTATACATAGTACCAACTTATTTTACATATTTTTGTGAATGATGAATAATGCAGATTCAAGGCAGTGGATACAATTTTTTTTGACACACTGTATAGTCAAACTCATAGTTTTATAGTCATTAATGATACATTGACAACATAAGTGATGTTCCCAATCTGTAATTTGATACATTTATTATTGATAAATACAGAACATTGCATTTTCCTCTAAACATTCTCCTCTCTGCACTCTCCTCTCTGCATCCTCTGCACTCTCCTCACTGCATCTTCTGCACTCTCCTCACTGCATCCTCTGCACTCTCCTCACTGCATCCTCTGCACTCTCCTCACTGCATCCTCTGCAATCTCCTCACTGCATCCTCTGCACTCTCCTCTCTGCATCCTCTGCACTCTCCTCACTGCACACTGCAGATAGTCTTTTTTCACCAGAGAGTTCTAGTTTGTCGTTACTTTGATGTTAGTTTTTTTGTGTGAAGATAAAGGAGTCCTTTGAGACTAACACTCCCCTCTTTTACCCTCAGGTCACCTCCACCCCAAACATTTTACACTCTTAACTTATATGCTCTTTGCGCCTTCTATCAGAGTCGTGCGATTCTATCTTATTATTATTATTTACCGCTTTTACGGAATTTTTCTGTTTACTCTTTTATTTTACTGTAGTTTTAAAACTTTTTACTATTGTTTCCTCTCGTTTTCACTGTTTTCACTCTCTTTTCCCCTCTTTTCCTCTCTTTTTCCCTCTTTTCCTCTTCTTTCCCTCTTTTCTTCTCTTTCCCCCTCTTTTCCTCTCTTTTCCCCCTCTTTTCCTCTCTTTCCCCCTCTTTTCCTCTCTTTTCCTCTTCTTTTCCTTTTCTTTTCATCTCTTTTTTCCCCCTCTTTTTCTCTATTTCCCCTTCTTCCCCTCTCTTTTCCCCTCTTTCCCCCCCTCTCGAAGTCATCATTGGTGTTTGATGTTTTTTCCCCATTTCTAAATGTACGGAGACTGAGTTCGGTGAAAATATATCAGATTGTATTCGCTTTAAAATGTTGCTCTTATTTTAAGAAAATAATATTAGAAACAAATGAAGTTTGTATTATAATGCTTAAAGAAAAAATAATAGAAAAAATTACCAGGTACTACGGTTGCATCTACTACCTACTGCTAATAATTTAATTACTATTTCAATAATTTATCATTTCTATCATAGGTATATAGTATATTTTTTCTATATATTCTATTCCATATTCTCTATATTTTGTCACTATAAGTTTTTTAACAGCACATTCTCTTTGTGTTCGGTAGTTCCGTGTTCAGTTCCATGTCGTGTGTGTCTGTAGTCACACATAAGTTTGTCCTACCTCAGTCTGACATAAAAAACAACAGAGGGTCAAAAGTTTGCAGATAGCGCAGTAATGGGATTGTTCTAGCCATTGCTAGGACACTAAATCATATGAAGTTAGTTTTTGGGAGGTAGTTCTACGTAGCCCTTCATGTATTTTGTTATTTTGGGAGAAAATAAATATAGTCACTGTATTCTCTAGAATCTGGAGTCAAGATGAAACTCCTTTATTTGTTAAATGTCTATTTTCAGTTGTTCATAATTTCTCATTTTTTCATAACTTTTCTTCCACTTATTCATAACTTCTTTCACTTACGTATCTCATAACTTTTTTTTTCATAAATTTGTTCACCGAGTCATAACTTATTTTTCATTTTCTATATTACTTCTTATTATTTTCTCTTATTCTTTCTTTGTCTATTCTCATTCAATACCACTTCCTATTTTTAACTGAGGCCAATACTAACCTTTGCATCTCTTTTTCTTTTCAGATGATCAGGATATGAAATCTTAGGAAATAAATGCTATGCGAACCTCAGACCTGCATTGCAGATGAGCTTTACCACTTTTCCGCAAAACAAAGAAACATCCTGGAGAATAATATCAGCTCGCACTTTTCTTGTATGTTCAACATGTAAAGAGTAGAGACTACAAGCTACAGCTTGGCTCACAGCATGGAGGTATCACACCATGCCTTGCAAACTACAAAAGATGTCGAAACAAAGACTCTCCTGTCGAATCGTATTGAAGAACTTCAACCCAATGGTGTAATCTCAAACACCCCAGAAAATTCCCAATTGATTAACCGTAATCCATTGCGAATATCGTGTACGGAGGAGCGGCCAAAGCTAGTCCAGTTCTCGGAGTCGAGAGTCGCCGCATGTCCTCACCACCCTCCTCTCAAACTACAGTCCTTCCTATCTCACCACCACCAAAGACAGAAAAGTCTCCGTACCTACCTAGCCAATATAGATTACACAAGCGTCTCCGATGCGGAGAGCTGTAGACTACCCAGTGCGGACTGTCAATGCGCGTACTCACCCCCACTCTCTTCTAGTCTTCCTGTTCGGTTGTGCAGCTCCACCGTCAAGATGATCCTCTCTTCAGGGTTTGCTGTCATTCTGAATCGCTTGCGATTCGCCGCCTTACTTTTGCTCATCAGCTTCGCTGCAAATGGTGAGTTTAATCCTTTGTATCCATTTAATCATGCACTATGAATAGGACCATTTTGTAGAGGCACTATATAGCGCTTTTATTCTCGCATTTATTTGGTAGTATTATGCATCTAACTAATTGTTGCCGAACTCTAATTCAATGATTCTGTAATCATGTAAAATATGATACCGATCGTAAACCTCTGTTACGTAATTATATTAAATGGTTTCTGTTCGAACGATTCACCTTATAATGAGTCCATAAAAGTCCTCTCAAATCGGTTATGGAGCTCCCGTACACTTGGTAGATTAATAATAACATGGCTCCGGGCCAGAAAACGATCAAAAAGTGACTCTTAGACTTCAATGTAACGTATCCGCTATAAATGTAAATGAGAAGCAATTTGGTTCGTACGAATGGTACGTGGTTGCTACGTTTGGAATGACTTTGATATTTGGTGGGGCTCTCTGTTCCATAGGATATCATAGGACACGTTATCAAAGCGTTATCTCCTAATGAAAACTCACCAGTCGAGAATATTCCCTGAAGTTTAGGAAGCAAACTCTGTTATCCTTGAATCGTCGTTGTTTTTCTTTGCCACAACATTGGCGGCTGTCCAAAATTATTGTGCATTTTTCTACAGTAGCACTACTGGGGGTTTTAATGACATCCGTAAGATACAGTACGAAATTTCTACTCTTTTTCTCACGTTTATTTCAGTCCTCGTTCCTATGTCATCAAATAGCTTTTTCTTTTTATATATCATTGTGAATTATTGAGCACAATCTATCATCGCATATATTCAGCATTTCATTTCCTCTTTGTTCGAACTCCATACGGATAGGCCGAAGATGATCGGGAATTTCTAAGAAAGTTTCGCATGCCTTTTTTTCTGGTAATTCTTGGACTGGCGTAGCGAGAGAAAATGATAAAGGTTCTGACCTTAAAAGGAAGAAAACATCTAACTCATCTTTTAAGCCTGCGAATTATTGAGGGATTTCGGCGAATTGTACAGACTTTCGACCCACTTTCTGACGGCTGGAGAAATGGGGGTTGGGGTGTGTGTGGATGAGTGATGCGTGTGGATGAGAGATGCGTGTGAATGCGTGATGCGTGTGGATGAGAGATGCGTGTGGATGAGTGATGCGTGTGAATGCGTGATGCGTGTGGATGAGAGATGCGTGTGAATGCGTGATGCGTGTGGATGAGAGATGCGTGTGGATGAGAGATGCGTGTGGATGAAAGATGCGTGTGGATGAGAGATGCGTATGGATGAGAGATGCGTGTGGATGAGAGATGCGTGTGGATGAGTGATGCGTGTGGATGAGTGATGCGTGTGGATGAGTGATGCGTGTGTATGAGTGATGCGTGTGGATGAGTGATGCGTGTGGATGAGTGATGCGTGTGGATGAGTGATGCGTGTGGATGAGTAATGAGTGTGAATGAGTGATGAGTGTGGATCAGTGATGCGTGTGGATGAGAGATGCGTGTGTATGAGAGATGCGTGTGAAAGCGTGATGCACGGGCATGTGAGGATGTGTGGTGCGTGTGAATGTGGGGCACGTGATGATTCGTGGCGTGTGATATGGTGTGTTTGAGATGTGATATGTCGTGCGTGAGGATGTTTGGCGTGTGTTATGTGGTGCGTGAGGAATTGTGGTGTGTGATATGTGGTGCGTGAGGATGTCTTTTGGCGTGTAGATGAGAATCTATAATTGCCGGAAATTCTCGTCGGAAACAGCAAAAAGAGAACCGAAGTCACCGTGTAATCCATTTGAAAATTAATTTTCGATGATGTTGATTGAAGATGACTTAAGAGTTTTTATTTGTTAAATTCCAGGGAGATGCTTTAATCTCTTTGACAACCTAATTTATCCAAATAACTCAAGATATACCATTCCAATTTCTTCTGCAAATCGATAAGTTACGAATCAGATTAGAGTTTTAAAATCTTGTGGTGTTTCTACAAACGTCGCAGACACAACTTAAACCTTTGGAAAGCTGTGCTGGCAGTTATCGCTCTTAGATTTTATAGGGTTGAATACTCAATTACCGATTGTATTCAAGTTACCGTATAGAAACTCCACATTATTCCATTTTTAAATTTAATTTTTTACAAAATAAATTCATTCGATAGTCAAGTTAAACATTTGGTTATGATGTTGTTGACGAGTTTATTTTTCGTCGCTCGGTAAGTTAATTGCATCCGTTAATTGAGTGTTTTGCCTATAGAATTACATACAGACAGACAGACTCGTTACTTATCTAGAAATTGAACTGTCACTCCGTTCAGACATTCCTGATGAATTTATTTCATAGAGGAATATTTTAATTAGTTATTTGAATGATTTGAACTTAGCATTTCATCGTTGAGAAAGGCTGTTCACATACACCGTTGAAGGGCCTCAACATTATCTCTAGAACGATTAGGGGGTTAATGTAACTTAGTTGCCTTATAACTTCTTTGGTTTAATCTTGCTGTGCTACTGTTCGAGTTGCACTATTTGTTATAATGTCCGAAAACCGACCTACCTAATGATACGCATTCCAACTTTGGAATTAAGAGGTCCAACTCCTCGAGGAAGAACTGAAATAAATCTGTGGGGGTAGGGAGAGGGGGTTTGGCTTGAAATTTAGTGCTTTAACTCCGAACAATGGCGAATTGAACTCAGACCTATAAATATTAAACCCAATGTCTTCTTTGGAATTCAATATAAAATTGATACTCGTGGAAACACGGCCTGCTCTGGTTTATGGGGGTGGGGGGTGTTAGTCCGGGAGTTGGAGAGGTGGGTGGCGGGTGTTAGTCCGGGGGTTGGTTAGGTGGGTGAAGGAGGGTTGGTGTCTTGGTTTTCGGACCCACATGGTATACAGTTTCAAGCCAATTTCAATAGAGTTTATATTTTAGAGGACATGGATTTTAATCTGATTTTAGAAATAAATACCATTAATTACATAACTATCTATTAGGAAAAGCTATTGTATATTAAATACCAGCAAAGAAATTTCTAGAAAATGTTCTTGGACATACAATGATGGAATAATAAAACAATTTCTATCCTCTATCCCCAAAATTCTACCTTAATCTACCTAACCCTCTCCATTTATTTTGTTGTTAATAGCAGGATTAGGAGAATTAGACGTTAGCTTCGTAACTTTGTGCAGTTGTTACTATAATTACTTTCTAATCCTTCTGTAAATAATATTTTACTGTCTTTGATGCGGTAATTCTTAAGATTTTAAACCGCTTCGTCTTAACGGCATCAATTCAACAAAATGGCGACACTGAACCTCTTTTCATTAAAAAGAATTTGACTTCTGTTTTACTTTTTGAGACTTTTATTGGTTCTCGATAATGTAATTTTTTTTCTATTCTAATAAATTAGCAAAATAAATTTTTTAACTATTAATATTTTCAAAAAATTTTGAATATGAACATTTTTTTTCATTTTCACTATTTTGTAACCATTGTTTTTATTCGGTAATTATTCTATACGGTAATTGACACATTACCCTACATCATGAATTGTCTAATTGTACTCTGGTAACACAATGCACTGACACTTGATTAGGGTCTCAGTAATCTTAAAGTGGGTGAGAATGTTAACTTCTAAAGGCGAGATTGTTAACCATTTATTGTTAAAAGTTCATTTTTTATATTTAGTTGAGTGACTTAATATGTTCACTAGAACTATAAAGGATTACTGTTCACTTTCCGAAAACTGTGAGTGTTCGATAGGTTAAATGGTCACTCCATTGCACATTAAACATGCTGTAGGGTAAGTTACGAGTTATCGGTCAGTTTCACATCTTCGGTCATAATAAAAAAACTATATAATAATAAAATTGTAAATTGCAGATATCATGGATTCTTATTAAAATTTAAAAATTTAATCAAAAAAATATATCGTTTTTTCTTGTATGTCAGAAGATGTGAAACTGACCAATAATTCGTAACTTACCCCTATTTTATATGCTTTCTTTTATTCTGTGTGTTTATCAATTAACTTTATCATGCTTCTTTCCCCCAGGAGCCTCTGCGTCCCAGTATGGAGACGCGGAGCATATCACCGCCATACTGGGGGAAGCTGTAGTGTTGAACTGTCCCATCTCTCAGCCAGATACGCCCTACATCATCCAGTGGAAGAGACAGGTGAGAGAGGGGGGGGGGGTAGAGTAAAGTGAGAGTGAGACAGGTGGATAGAGAAAAGTGAGGCAGAGGGAGAGAGACAGGGGGATAGAGAAAGAGACGTGGGGATGAGACAGGGAGATAGAAAAAATGAGAGAGATGGGGGAAGATGAGACAGCTGGAGGGCGGGTGGAGGGTTGAGACAGGGTGAGATGAAACGGGGGATGGAGAAAACTGAGAGACACAGGTGGATAGAGAAAGTGAGAATAAAAATTGTTGGTGGTAAGATAGAGATAGAAGATAAACTGTTGATTTTCTCTATTCCCAATACTCTAAATACTCACTATATCGGTATACACTAACTAATTCCTTCATATATCAGTGTTGCTGTCTATGTTCTTCACGAAGACTTTCTTCAAACACTTACCTTTAGACTTTAGTTATTGCTTCAATAGAATGTTTTTAAGTTGTTTGTCTGGGTTCTATCAATGGCAGCTGATTGTTTTGTTGTCACTTTTTGAAAGAGTTTTGATGTGAATGAGTTTGTGCGACAGAAATATTCTCCCAAGGAGTTTGGTAAATAAAGTGCAGCCATTTGCAAGAGAATCTTCACTGTGGTAGGAATTGAGTGTGAAATTACTAATAAATGATTAGTATGAACCACTCCCTGAACCATTGAACCACTCCCTCAACCATTGCACCACTCGCTGAACCATTGAACCACTCGCTGAACCATTGAACCACTCTCTGAACCATTGAACCACTCTCTGAACCATTGAACCACTCGCTGAACCATTGCACCACTCCCTGAACCATTGAACCACTCCCTCAACCATTGCACCACTCGCTGAACCATTGCACCACTCCCTGAACCATTGAACCACTTCCTGAACCATCGCACCACTCCCTGAACCATCGCACCACTCCCTGAACCATCGCACCACTCCCTGAACCATCGCACCACTCCCTCAACCATTGAACCACTCTCTGAACCATTGAACCACTCTCTGAACCATTGAACCACTCCCTGAACCATTGCACCGCTCCCTGAACCGTTGCACCACTCCCTGAACCGTTGCACCACTCCCTGAACCGTTGCACCACTCCCTGAACCGTTGCATCACTCCCTGAACCGTTGCATCACTCCCTGAACCGTTGCACCACTCCCTGAACCATTGCACCACTCCCTGAACCATTGCACCACTACCTGCACCATCGCACCACTCCCTGAACCATTGCACCACTCCCTGCACCATCGCACCACTCCCTGAACCATTGCACCACTCCCTGAACCATTGCACCACTCCCTGAACCATTGCACCACTCCCTGCACCATTGCACCACTCCCTGCACCATTGCACCACTCCCTGCACCATTGCACCACTCCCTGCACCATCACACCACTCCCTGAACCATTGCACCACTCCCTGCACCATTGCACCACTCCCTGCACCATTGCACCACTCCCTGAACCATTGCACCACTCCCTGCACCATTGCACCACTCCCTGAACCATTGCACCACTCCCTCAACCATTGCACCACTCCCTCAACCATTGCACCACTCCCTCAACCATTGCACCACTCCCTCAACCATTGCACCACTCCCTGAACCATTGCACCACTCCCTCAACCATTGCACCACTCCATTCACTGAGCCTGTGAATTTTCTACACTAAATGCTGGCGCTCCATTTCAATATAGCTATTTTTTCAACTATTCACTGAAGAGCAATTTCTAATTTGTTATTTGTCGTAATCCCTCACAGTTCGTTGGAAGAGCAACAACAAAAACATCCAAGAGAATCCCTTCATAAAAAGCTTTGTTTGGTATAATCCTAATCCTCTGGTGTTGTTTTTTCTCTGAAATCCTATTTGTAGCTCGTCAAAAAGATGACGTCAACAAATTTTAATAAGTACTCTCGATATTTCCGGATGATCTAAATTGATGGGTGGTGTTTCACCTCGGTTAGATATTTTAATAGCGTGCTTCCGGAGAGAAGATTATGGTGGGGTGATGGAAGGTCAATCTTCTATGGCCCCACCATCACTTTCTCTCTTAATCTTCTATGGGCCCACCATAACTTTCTTGCACCTGTCAAAGGTGTTTTCAGTACAATTTCTAACCGTGAAATCTTTGTTAATAAATCACTTTCGACTCATCAGAGAATGAAGTTTGATGGGGAGTCGAACCCACACCTCCTGTCACACTCTGTTGAATAACCTCTTCATTTTCCTCTTCAATCAGTGCAAAGTTACTGTGTTGCAGAAGAGTATGCACCGACCCACCGAGTAGCTTTTCTGATACCCTGAGCACTGTCATTGACGTGTGCTTTTGTTGAAAAAGTTCCCCCCACACCTCGTCTTTCCTCCCCCCACACTGCATCTTCCTCCCCCCACACCTCATCTCCCTCCCCCCGCACCTCATCTTTCCTCCCCCCACACCTCACCTTTCCTCCCCCCACACCTCATATTTCCTCCCCCCACACCTCATCTTTCCTCCCCCCACACCTCATCTTTCCTCCCCCCACACCTCATCTTTCCTCCCCCCACACCTCATCTTCCTCCCCCCACACCTCATCTTTCCTCCCCCCACACCTCATCTTTCCTCCCCCCACACCTCATCTTCCTCCCCCCACACCTCATCTTCCTCCCCCCACACCTCATCTTCCTCCCCCCACACCTCATCTTCCTCCCCCCACACCTCATCTTCCTCCCCCCACACCTCATCTTCCTCCCCCCACACCTCATCTTCCTCCCCCCACACCTCATCTTTCCTCCCCCCACACCTCATCTTCCTCCCCCCACACCTCATCTTCCTCCCCCCACACCTCATCTTCCTCCCCCCACACCTCTCTCTCCACACCTCTCTCCCCCTCCCCCCCACCTCTTTTCAGGCTAAGTTGTTGTCTCAGGCAATTTAGATGTAGGAAATATCAGCCTGAAATATCTCCACAATATCGCGACTGCAAACTCTAAGAACAGCGCGGCCTTTAGTTACACTCGGATGGAAAGGGCGAAAAAAAGTGTGAAACACTAGCTACACATTGTGAATGTACACACTATGTATACGTGTGTGAAACACTAGCTACACATGTGCCAAAATACACACTAGGTATACAAGTGTGATGTACACACTAGGTATACAAGTGTGATGTACACACTAGGTATACAAGTGTGATGTACACACTAGTTACACACATTACCTACTTACCTTTCTCTTCTTTCTTACAGCATCAGAAAATCCCCATTTATATCTGGTACGATGGATATGACCCCCACGTGGAGGAGGCCTACAAAGGACGGGCCTCTCGGGTGAACCCCGACACAACCCTTGGGCTGGCCTCCCTCAACCTCACCGCGGTGAAAGAGGACGACCAGGGATGGTACGAGTGTAAAGTCTTCTACCTTGATAGAACGGGAGCCAAAGAGAACGGCACTTGGATACACCTGGATGTACATGGTGAGTGTGCACTGCTAACTAATTCAATTTAATATAGTTACTGAATTTATAAACTAAAACAAATATTGATGAATATAGCTCTAAAATATTAATAGTATTGCTCAATAATAAAGTAAAACTAATATACTATTACTATATTGAAAATACCGTAACTAATGCTGAATCTCCCCCCTCCCGCAGCTCCCCCACGGTTCACTACAACCCCCGAAGACGTAACCTACGTCAACATTGGCAACTCCATCATTCTGAACTGCGAGGCTGAGGGCACTCCCAAGCCTGAAATATTTTGGTTCAGGGACGATGATCCCGTGAACCCTAGCGACACCGTGGGTATCTTCAACGACGGCACCGAGCTCAGGATCAACAAAATTCGTCATAAGGACATTGGCGACTACTTGTGTGTTGCTAGAAATTCTGAGGGGCGAGTGCACCACGAGGCTAAAGTTGTGATTGCAGGTAAAATTATTAGACAGGATAATGAGTCTCTATTAGCCAGTCTGTGAACACTACTCAATATCATACCCCCCTCCTCCCCCCAGGTGGAGCAGTGATCGTCACTCCCCCACATAACATGACTAGACTGGAGGGGGAGAAGGCAGAGTTCATATGCGAGGCCAAGGGTTTGCCCGGTAACTTCACCATCACCTGGAAAAGAGAGGATGTACCCATCGACAGGTAGAACTTAATTAACAACTACTAATTTTATTATCTCAAGAGCTACCTGTAACTTAATTAAGCTCACAGTACTCGAAAAGTGGGTGTTTAACATATGTCATAATAAGTATAACAGAAATTTCTAAATGCTTATTTTCTAGTACTAAGAAGTTTCTCTATGTGTTATCATTGAAAATCCCCTTATTTTAAATGCTGTTCCACCAGGTTATCGTGGTTAGAGACGAGGTCACTAGTTAGGAAGGATGGCACACTAGTGATACAGCCAACTAGTGCTGATGACGAGGGCTTCTTTACTTGCGAGGTGTCCAATGGTATCGGCACCACCCAGACTGCCCAGGCTCATCTCAATGTGGAGTGTGAGTACAGAAAATAGGGTAGAAAATATTATAGGGTCACAATCTTTAGGAAGTTACGAATTATCGGTCACACATATTCGTCGATATGAGAAAAAACGATATAATAATAATTTGTTTTATTTTATTGGCGAAAATCTATAGTTTTATGTTTAGTACCACCTTTTTCACGTTCACGTTGTTTGCAGACCCCGCTAGAGTGACGTACACCCCCACAGTGCAGTACTTGGCTTTCAGACAGCAAGGCATAGTGAAGTGTCACATCAAAGCCAATCCAGAGGTGCAGTTCGTCACTTGGATTAAGGACAAGAGACTTTTCGATCCCGAAAATGAAGACGGAATTATTAAACTCCTTAACGGATCTCTGCTCTTCACCAAGGTAAAGATATTAACTAGTGGTTAATTAACTAGTGGTTAATTAACTAGTGGTTAATTAACTAGTGGTTAATTAACTAGTTTAGGTGAAAATAGTGGGGAGATTTGGTATTTCAATTTGGTTAATATAGTCGTAAATGATTAAATTGATGTTTTGGATAATTTATCTATTTATTTTGTATTGTAGGTTAACCAAAGTCACCAAGGACGTTACAGTTGCACCCCTTACAACAAGCACACAACTGCAGGGTCCTCTGGGGACATGGAGGTCCTTGTCAGGGAACCACCAGAGTTCTCCCCACGACCCCAGGGTCAGTACCATGGTCAGTTGGGGGAAGAAGTGACCCTGGTGTGTGGGGGCACTGGAAGTCCCAACCCGACCGTTAACTGGAGGAGGAGGGATGGTCAGACGTTACCCAGGGACAGGGCAGATATACAGGGTGGTAACCTAACCATCAAATCGTTACTTCGTAAAGACCATGGCTACTACGAGTGCGAGGTAACTACTCGATATTGTTACTTACTTTAAACTGATTTTGGGTTATAGTTAAATACTCTTTTTTTTTTAGTTATATTTTATAAATTATATAAAAAAAATTTTAAATGTACCCTTCCCCGCCCTCAACTTCAGGTGAAGAATGAGATCCTGACGATGATAGCCACCACCCAACTACTGGTGGAAGGGACCACCCCTCACGCCCCCTACAATGTCACGGCTAAGACCTCCTCCTTCAGCGTGGAGCTCTCTTGGGCACCAGGCTACCCCGGGGGAAGGGACTGGGATCAGAAGTACACTATTTGGTGAGTTACAATAATTTGGTCAATTATTTCATCTTTCAAATTTAAAATCTCATTCAATTAAGTTTTATAAAGTTAAATTAAAATATCAAAGTTATAAATAATCAATGTTACTACCTAGTAGTTATATTATGAAAAAAATAGGTTGCTTTAAACTGTTATCCCATTAACCCTAACTTAGTATTAATAACTTGTGAAGTGCATGATTGACATGAGTATTACTGAATTAGCTATATTACTATTTAGGTACAATGTGTTGTCACTTAAGTAGCTACATCGTACATGCAGTCACATGTGGACACTGTGTAACATTCTCAGAACTATCAAATTAATGTGTTCAACTTACTGTATAAATTTCAGCTGCATTCCTTCATTAGTTTTTTCTACCTCTTTACTAGGTACCGACCCTCTTCATACGGCACCTGGTCCCAGATAGAGGTTAAGCCCCCAGGGAGCACCAGTGTCGCCATCCACAACCTAACACCAGGCTCTACCTACGAGTTCCAAGTGCAGGGCAAGAACGAACTTGGGGATGGACTTTTCAGTGATACTGTCACAGCAACGACTAAAGGTAATGACGCAGTGTGGCTTGGGGTTAGTGCTGGTAATGGAACCGCATAGCTAGGGGCTAGTGCTGGTGATGGAGCCGTAGCTATAGCTAGGGGCTAGTGCTGGTGATGAAGCCGTATAGCTAGGGGCTAGTGCTGGTGATGGAGCTGTATAGCTAGGGGCTAGTGCTGGTGATGGAGCTGTAAAGCTAGGGGCTAGTGCTGGTGATGAAGCTGTATAGCTAGGGGCTAGTGCTGGTGATGGAGCTGTATAGCTAGGGGCTAGTGCTGGTGATGGAGCCGTATAGCTAGGGGCTAGTGCTGGTGATGGAGCAGTATAGCTAGGGGCTAGTGCTGGTGATGGAGCTGTATAGCTAGGGGCTAGTGCTGGTGATGGAGCAGTATAGCTAGGGGCTAGTGCTGGTGATGGAGCCGTATAGCTAGGGGCTAGTGCTGGTGATGGAGCTGTATAGCTAGGGGCTAGTGCTGGTGATGGAGCAGTATAGCTAGAGGCTAGTGCTGGTGATGGAGCAGTATTGCTAGGGGCTAGTGCTAGTATAGATACCCTTACAGTATAACTATAGGGGCTAGTGCTGGTAATAGAGCAGTATTGCTAGGGGCTAGTGCTAGTATAGATACCCTTACAGTATAACTATAGGGGCTAGTGCTGGTAATAGAGCAGTATTGCTAGGGGCTAGTGCTAGTATAGATACCCTTACAGTATAACTATAGGGGCTAGTGCTGGTGAAGATACAGTGTAAACTTGGGCTATAATTAATTATGGAATTTTATAATGTTCGTTAATATTAGAAATTGTAATATAAAAATAATTGTTTGGTTTGTAGACAAATAATATGTTGTTACCGTTCATATTATATAGTTATAGCTTTTTTGAAATGAGATATAAAAACTTAGTAGCTACAGAATTAAATTCTTACATAATTCCATTGAAATTCAAGCCCATCAACCTAACCTTTTGGGAAAATTTAATGCCTAATTATCCCTGATATTTCTGTCACAGCAACAATTAGATAGAGAACTTATTCTTTAATGATAGGCTTATTAACTTATTCTCCAATGATAGGCTTATTAACTTATTCTCCAATGATAGGCTTATTAACTTATTCTCCAATGATAGGCTTATTAACTTATTCTCCAATGATAGGCTTATTAACTTATTCTCCAATGATAGGCTTATTAACTTATTCTCCAATGATAGGCTTATCAACTTATTCTCCAATGATAGGCTTATTAACTTATTCTCCAATGATAGGCTTATTAACTTATTCTCCAATGATAGGCTTATTAACTTATTCTCCAATGATAGGCTTATTAACTTATTCTCCAATGATAGGCTTATTAACTTATTCTCCAATGATAGGCTTATTAACTTATTCTCCAATGATAGGCTTATTAACTTATTCTCCAATGATAGGCTTATTAACTTATTCTCCAATGATAGGCTTATTAACTTATTCTCCAATGATAGGCTTATCAACTTATTCTCCAATGATAGGCTTATTAACTTATTCTCCAATGATAGGCTTATCAACTTATTCTCCAATGATAGGCTTATCAACTTATTCTCCAATGATAGGCTTATTAACTTATTCTCCAATGATAGGCTTATTAACTTATTCTCCAATGATAGGCTTATTAACTTATTCTCCAATGATAGGCTTATTAACTTATTCTCCAATGATAGGCTTATCAACTTATTCTCCAATGATAGGCTTATTAACTTATTCTCCAATGATAGGCTTATTAACTTATTCTCCAATGATAGGCTTATTAACTTATTCTCCAATGATAGGCTTATTAACTTATTCTCCAATGATAGGCTTATTAACTTATTCTCCAATGATAGGCTTATTAACTTTTTTTTTTTTTTTTTTTTTTTTTTTTTTTTTTTAAATACAATATAATTTGCTAAACAAATTCTGATGCCCTTCCAGGTACCCTAAGATAGGGTATTATTGGGCAGTTTATTTATTGTTGAATTTCTATTAAAAACAATACAGCATATTAAAAGATAATCCCACATAAGAATACAATATAATTAAATTTAAGCATTATCATACATCAATTTTTTAAGTTCAGTTTTGAAATCTTTACACGAGCTAATGTTCCTCAGATTTAGGGGTAGTTTATTCCACTCCAAAACGGCATTGTGGAAGAATTGGTTTTGAGTAACAGTTTTCCTCAATTGAGGTATATTTAAATTTTCATTTGTATGAAAACGAGTTTGATGCGCATGGACAGGGGATAGTTCTGAAATTTTGATGTGAAAGTAACTACTGAAGTTATCATTTATAAAATATTTATGGAAATACAAGAGAATATTAAAAACAAAGAGTTCACTGAATGGGAGAGGCTGTCGTATAGCCTGTGGTGATTTAGAAATTAATTTCAAAGCAGCATTTTGAACTTTAGTGATTCTCAAGCGATTAGTAATACCACAGCCTCCCCAAATAGCTATACCATAGGTAAGAAGTGACTGAAATAACGAGTAATATAACTGTTTCAAAGCTACAGGCGGTAAAATATTATACATTCTCCTCATGATACCAGATACACAAGACAGCTTTCTAGTTAGGTAGTTCACATGGCTACTGAAATTCAACCTATCATCAAGATAAACTCCCAAAAATTTAACACTTTTCTCCTGAATGACAGGATTGTTACCAATAGATATGGAAATGTTGTCAGTTCCAGTGCGTGCATGGCTGAATAACATGAAGGAACTTTTATCCACATTAAGAGATAATCTATTTGCCTGAAGCCACACGTTAACCTTGTCCAACTCCATGCTAACATCTCGACACAAAAGTTGGAGATCATCGCCTGACATATAAACGGTTGTGTCATCTGCAAAGTGCACAAATTCAAGCTTATCTGAGGACTTACACATGTCGTTGACATACAATGAAAAGAGATACGGAGAGCTGACAGATCCTTGCGGAAGTCCTATGCTCAGTGTTTCTGCACGTGATTTCACTCCTCCCACATCTACGGTCATGCTTCGATTAGTCAAATAGTCATCAAACCATCTAGATACTACTCCCCTAAATCCCAACATTTCTAACTTTTTAACCATTATCGACCTGTTTACCGTATCAAAGGCTTTACTTAAATCCAAGAATACGGCTATGGTATGAAGTTTCTTGTCAAGATTGTTAGCACACCTATCTACTATACTTAATATAGCATCAGATGTGCTATACCCAGCCCGAAATCCGTACTGTTCCCCACTAATGATCCCCTCTTTATCCAGGTAAGATAACACTCTTGACTTCATCAACTTTTCGATTACTTTTGAAAGTGTATGTAAAATAGATATTGGTCGATAATTATTTACAATCTTTGGATTTTTATTCTTATAAATAGGGACAACACGAGATAGCTTAAGTACATTTGGAAACACTCCCTCAGAAACTGAACAATTAAAAATATCTAAGATTACAGGAGCTAAAAATGAGATAGCACTTTTATATATAAAGACAGGAACAGAGTCTAGACTACTACCTTTATTAGGTAAACCTTTCACAACATTAGTTACTTCTTCAATCGAAGATGGCAATACAAAAAACGAATTTAACCTAGGTGGAGGCATATAAGACATAGGGTCAACATTAGAGACAGGAATATTATTATCCAAGTCATGGGCCACAGACGAAAAAAAGTTACAAAACAAGTTAGCAATATTTTCTGGTTCCGATATTTCATTTGAATTAAGGTCAGTCAATACTTTAGGAGAGTCAAAACTTTTTTTTCGGCCCAGCAAATCATTAAGGATTCTCCAATTACTTTTAACGTTATCTCTTGTACCGTTCAGTTTTTCAGTATAATATAGCGTCTTTGCTTTTTTCAATTTTTTTGTTAAGTTATTTTTATAGTTGTTATAAATATGGAAAGGCACAATAGACTGTTTATATTTTTTAAATAACAAGTGCTTGCAATTTATTGAAGAAATTAGTTCATCTGTAACCCATGGACGCGAATATTTTTTATGTGATATGGTTTTTATTTTTATTGGACAAAATCTATTATAGCGAGATGAAAATTCATTGACAAAATAGTCAGTCTTAACATTAACACTCGCATCAGTACAGTGAGAAAAATAATCCATAGCCAATGTTGACAATGAGTTTAACAGAGCTTGCATGTTTCTAACTGAATGATCTCTAATAAATTTCCTAGTTGGAGCCTTATCAATAGAAATATTAAAAACACAGAATACTGGATAGTGGTCAGAGATATCAGCAATGAAAGAGCCTGAGTGAGATATATTATGTCTATTATACCAAATGTGGTCTAAGCATTTTGCGGTACTTTCTGTTACTCGGGTTGGTAGATTTATCAATGGTAAGAATCCTTGTGAGAACATGGAATTAACGAAATCTGCACTTAATTCGTCATCCATTAGGTCAATATTTAGGTCACCCAAGATTGAGATAGTTTTAGTTGAATAATACTCAGTAACTTCCCTAACATGATCTATAAAGAGTTGTGTGGAAGCACTAGGTGGACGGTATACACCGTAGATCATCATACGTTGATTACCACCGCTGCCCCAGTTAATCTCCACTATACATGACTCACACACATCAGACACCAAAGACCTTTCACGTACACAGGACGAACTTATCCCATTCCTCACGTACACTGACACCCCACCACCAGTCCTATCAACCCTGTAAGTATGATAAGCACTGTAACCAGCTATATCACAGCACATCAAAGCAGAGAACCAAGTTTCTGTTAATACAATAACGTCAATTGGCACACTTATTCTACTGATAAATGCAGAAAATGAATCATAGTTACAATTAAAGGAACGAATATTTTGGTGTATTAAAATCATATTATCGTTGATACACATACTCTCAAATAGTGGTATATCACAGTACAAATCACCAAAAGTTATCATTGGCTCAATATCATCCTGATTATTCATCATTTAAGAAATTATAATCACGTACACATACACAGACAACCACAAACAAATTCACACCAACATGCACACTGATACAACTGACATACCCACATACAAAATACATCTCGTACATATCAAATCTGCAGGCAAGTAAACATCGTTAGGTAGAGGTAGGTAAACATCGTTAGGTAGAGGTAGGTAAACATCGTTAGGTAGAGGTAGGTAAACATCGTTAGGTAGAGGTAGGTAAACATCGTTAGGTAGAGGTAGGTAAACATCGTTAGGTCAGAGGTAGGTAAACATCGTTAGGTAGAGGTAGGTAAACATCGTTAGGTAGAGGTAGGTAAACATCGTTAGGTAGACGTAGGTAAACATCGTTAGGTAGACGTAGGTAAACATCGTTAGGTAGAGGTAGGTAAACATCGCTAGGTAGAGGTAGGTAAACATCGTTAGGTAGAGGTAGGTAAACATCGTTAGGTAGAGGTAGGTAAACATCGTTAGGTAGAGGTAGGTAACATCGTTAGGTAGAGGTAGGTAACATCGTTAGGTAGAGGTAGGTAAACATCGTTAGGTAGAGGTAGGTAACATCGTTAGGTAGAGGTAGGTAACATCGTTAGGTAGAGGTAGGTAAACATCGTTAGGTAGAGGTAGGTAAACATCGTTAGGTAGAGGTAGGTAAACATCGTTAGGTAGAGGTAGGTAAACTCCGTTAGGTAGAGACAGGTAAACTCCGTTAGGTAGAGACAGGCAAACTCCGTTAGGTAGAGACAGGCAAACTCCGTTAGGTAGAGACAGGCAAACTCCGTTAGGTAGAGACAGACAAACTCCGTTAGGTAGAGACAGACAAACTCCGTTAGGTAGAGACAGGCAAACTCCGTTAGGTAGAGACAGGTAAACTCCGTTAGGTAGAGACAGGTAAACTCCGTTAGGTAGAGACAGGTAAACTCCGCTTGGTAGAGGCAAGTACACATCATTAGGTAGAGGCACGTAAACAGATAAGCATCAGGAGAGCAGAGATAAGCATCAGGATAGCAGAGATAAGCATCAGGAGAGCAGAGATAAGCATCAGGAGAGCAGAGATAACAAGCATCAGGAGAGCAGAGATGAACATCAGGAGAGAAGAGAGAACATCAGGAGAGAAGAGAGAACATCAGGAGAGCAGAGACAAGCATCAGGAGAGCAGAGATAAACATCAGGAGAGCAGAGACAAACATCAGGAGAGCAGAGACAAACATCAGGAGAGTAGAGATAAACATCAGGAGAACAGAGATAAACATCAAGAGAACAGAGATAAACATCAAGAGAGCAACTTATTCTCCAATGATAGGCTTATCAACTTATTCTCCAATGATAGGCTTATTAACTTATTCTCCAATGATAGGCTTATTAACTTATTCTCCAATGATAGGCTTATCAACTTATTCTCCAATGATAGGCTTATTAACTTATTCTCCAATGATAGGCTTATTAACTTATTCTCCAATGATAGGCTTATTAACTTATTCTCCAATGATAGGCTTATCAACTTATTCTCCAATGATAGGCTTATTAACTTATTCTCCAATGATAGGCTTATTAACTTATTCTCCAATGATAGGCTTATTAACTTATTCTCCAATGATAGGCTTATTAACTTATTCTCCAATGATAGGCTTATTAACTTATTCTCCAATGATAGGCTTATTAACTTATTCTCCAATGATAGGCTTATTAACTTATTCTCCAATGATAGGCTTATTAACTTATTCTCCAATGATAGGCTTATTAACTTATTCTCCAATGATAGGCTTATTAACTTATTCTCCAATGATAGGCTTATTAACTTATTCTCCAATGATAGGCTTATCAACTTATTCTCCAATGATAGGCTTATCAACTTATTCTCCAATGATAGGCTTATCAACTTATTCTCCAATGATAGGCTTATTAACTTATTCTCCAATGATAGGCTTATTAACTTTTTCTTTAATAATAGGCTTATTAACTTATTCTCCAATGATAGGCTTATTAACTTATTCTCCAATGATAGGCTTATTAACTTATTCTCCAATGATAGGCTTATTAACTTATTCTCCAATGATAGGCTTATCAACTTATTCTCCAATGATAGGCTTATCAACTGATTCTCCAATGATAGGCTTATTAACTTATTCTCCAATGATAGGCTTATTAACTTATTCTCCAATGATAGGCTTATTAACTTATTCTCCAATGATAGGCTGAACGAATGGGTGCCCATAATTTGCCGTTGAATTAATTACAATTTGTCAACTGCGTTCTGTAAATAAATCACTCACATAGTGGCACTACCTACTGGTGCCTTAAAGCGCTAGAAAAATCAAATACAAAAAGCTTCTGTTTCTTTAGTAGGTAGGTAGGTTCAGCCTAATTCATAAATGTGTATTATTATAGTTAAGCATCATTCAACATTAGCTACTGCTAATAAAAATATCTAATGTTCCTAATATTTGTTTATTAGTTATTTATTTCAGCCAATAACTATCTTGTTTTTATTCTTTTTATCATTTACAGTTGGTGAAGAAAATGTTAGATTAAATAATAAGGCGACATCTGGTATCTTCTTAATTTATCTATAATTCTTATAGTCTCCTCATTTTATTCAGAATGAAAATAGTTTTTAAACTACATATTTATTGTGTTATAATTATTGATGTAAATTATAAACACCCTCCAAATATTCAGTTTTATTAGGAGACTAGCTACTAGAAATAATATTTTTTGCAGATTTGGGACTACATTTTGAAACATTATAGATTTTGTTCATAATTGCACATTATCTTCCCCATGGTTCCCACTCTAATCCATGGTTCTCACTCTAATCCATGGTTCTCACTCTAATCCATGGTTCCCACTCTAATCCATGGTTCCCACTCTAATCCATGGTTCTCACTCTAATCCATGGTTCCCACTCTAATCCATGGTTCCCACTCTAATCCATGGTTCCCACTCTAATCCATGGTTCTCACTCTAATCCATGGTTCCCACTCTAATCCATGGTTCTCACTCTAATCCATGGTCCTCCCTCCAAAACATGGTCATCACTTCCCCCTCTCTAACCCATTATCTCCCCCCCCCCCTCTCTAACCCATTATCTCCCCCATGGGTCCCCACTAACCCACTGATTTGTCCCCAAGGGGAGGCACCGGCTTCCAACAATCCAGGTAACCCCAATGCGCAGCACCACGGCACCTCCAATAACTCCAAACTCAAGTCCAACCCCGTGAACCAAGTGGAGTCACTGGGCACTGGTCCCAATGGTGGCCCTATAGTCGGTAAGAGTGTGGCACCACGTCAAGAGCTCTCCTTTGTTTTTCCCCACCTTATTGTTGTCTTTTTACCTTTGTGGTGTTCATTTCTTTCAGATATGTATTTATCCATTAATGTTTCTTTTACTTAAGTGTTCATTATAACTTGTATCTAGTTATTTTCTTTTTCAGTTATTCATACTTATTAACCCTATTTTTTTATTATTTATCAGGTTTTACAAATCAGAATAACTTCTCCTGCATGCGAAGTAGTTATTTATTACTTTATTTCACTCCTGAATGATTTATTTTAATTTACCTCCACAGCATATATTTTTAACCATTTTAATTTTTATATTATTTTTTTTATTATTTTTTCTCCAGAATACAACAGCTGGCACATGATAGTTTACCCCACTGATTCGTCAGGATCTACTTATTTCCCCACAATAATCAACGCGAAAGGTACATAATGATAGATTTATATACAATAATGGTAGATTTTCCTATACAATAATGCTAGATTTATATACTATAATGGTACATTTACATATAATAATGGTACATTTATATACAATAATGGTACATTTACATATAATAATGGTACATTTACATATAATAATGGTACATTTACATATAATAATGGTACATTTACATATAATAATGGTACATTTACATATAATAATGGTACATTTATATACAATAATGGTACATTTACATATAATAATGGTACATTTACATATAATAATGGTACATTTACATATAATAATGGTACATTTACATATAATAATGGTACATTTACATATAATAATGGTACATTTACATATAATAATGGTACATTTACATATAATAATGGTACATTTACATATAATAATGGTACATTTATATACAATAATGGTACATTTACATATAATAATGGTACATTTACATATAATAATGGTACATTTATATACAATAATGGTACATTTACATATAATAATGGTACATTTACATATAATAATGGTACATTTACATATAATAATGGTACATTTACATATAATAATGGTACATTTATATACAATAATGGTACATTTACATATAATAATGGTACATTTACATATAATAATGGTACATTTACATATAATAATGGTACATTTATATACAATAATGCTAGATTTGGTGGCCCAAACTTTCTGTCTCTCAATGAAATATTTTTTTTATTATGATATAGTGTTCAACAATCATGAACTGTGCTTACAACAAACTATCGGATATAACAAACTACATTACTACCGCTATGTTTAGTTTATCAAAGCAATCTTCATATATTTATATATGATGGTGAAGATTATTTTGAAACTCTCTACTTGAATGACCGCTATTTAGTTTGTTGAATCCCCCTGTACACTTCATGACAGGGGAGTTTTTTTTCTTTTTTTATTTGGGGGGGGGGGAGCACACACACACACACACCCCCCCCCCCCTGGATACATCTAACTAATAAGTATTTATTTATACCTCAGACCGAAAGTTCAGAGACTAATTTTTCGCTCAAATCGCATGTTAATTAAATGTCAAATTTACTAATTTTACGTATCATTCTACAACGATTGATGGTATCATCCGCTTTTAATAAATACACTAGTTTCATATTTTAGTATTCGAAATTTCAACTTTTTCTATTATTGCTCTTTAATAAATCCATTATAAAACGAGACTGAAAGTTCTGAGAGAGAATTTTCCTAGAGTCGTAAGATCCAAATACAATAATGGTAGATCTCAATACAATAATGGTAGATCTAAATACAATAATGGTAGATCTAGATGCAATAATGGTAGATCTGAATACAATAATGGTAGATCTAAATACAATAATGGTAGATCTAGATGCAATAATGGTAGATCTAGATACAATAATGGTAGATCTGAATACAATAATGGTAGATCTGAATACAATAATGGTAGATCTAGATACAATAATGGTAGATCTAGATACAATAATGGTAGATCTGAATACAATAATGGTAGATCTGAATACAATAATGGTAGATCTAGATACAATAATAGTAGATCTAGATACAATAATGGTAGATCTAGATACAATAATGGTAGATCTGAATACAATAATGGTAGATCTGAATACAATAATGGTAGATCTAGATACAATAATAGTAGATCTAGATACAATAATGGTAGATCTGAATACAATAATGGTAGATCTGAATACAATAATGGTAGATCTAGATACAATAATGGTAGATCTAAATACAATAATGGTAGATCTAGATGCAATAATGGTAGATCTAG
>CANNZV010002527.1:23-45167 GCA_947561585.1 Caprella mutica
CATCGAATAGATACAATTATGTTTGCTGGGCTATAACCAGCATTTGTCAGCGCCACAGGACGATGCTGACTAGCCTGTGGCTTCTTAACTTTAGGCAGCATTACTGTTTTTGAGATTTTCCATCCCTCAACCACCTCCTCATCCTCCAGTAGCCGATTATAAACCTCCACCAACTTGTCCACACACTTCTCACTCTTTCCCAAGGCTCTGTACAGCTCTCCCTTGATACCGTCTGGGCAAGGCTGCTTTCCACTGCATATCCTCCTCAATCTCCCCTCCACATCTCCTCTCTCGAACCTTATGTTCTCCATCCATCCTTCAACACCCTCTATCACTCTTATCGTAGGTAATCCTTGGATTAGGTTTTCTCTTCTGTCACCTCTCCTTCTCTCCAACTCTGCCATACCTTGTCTTCTTTCCTCCTCATAATCCCTCCTCCTCTGGTCATTCCAATCTTCCACAATGCCATTACCCTGCCCTGCATATATTTCTCTCCAACAATCCATCATAACTTCACCTTCATCTCCCTCTGGTACCTCTCCTCCATCCTCCCTATATAGTTTCTTCTTTCTCTCCATTCCATTTTCGCCCTTTAACTTGCTTATCATTTTCCATATAATTTCTTCCCATTCTTATTTCTTTTATCTCCTGAGCTACTTTCACCTCGTGTCCCATTTTTGCATCCTAACAATCCTCTTCACTTTATCCTTTTGTTTCCTATAGAGCTCCCAGTACCTGTTTTCCTCCTCTTCATTGCTTGCTCTCCTCTTTTTCCTGTTAAGATAACTTATATATTTTATTTCATCTCTTATATTCTGATTCATCCAAGCTGGTTCCACCACTTTCTTTTTCACTTTATCAATTCTCTTCTTAACTTTCACTTTCAAACATTCATCTGCTTTCTCTTTTATAATTCTCTCCAAATCACCCACCAGCATCACCTCTCCTCTGTCTATTTCCCTCTCCACCTCCCCAACAAACCTTCCCATTGCTTCATCATCATTGACCCCATAGAATTCGCTATAACGGTATCGTTTCGATGCCAAATATACTTGATATGATGCGGTTTAGAGGTGCAAATGGATATCGGATTGATGTCACCATGTCTAATTTGTTACTGGTATTCGATGTCGGAAGAGAGGTTATACAGAGTCGTTTAGACATCGAATAGATACATTCATGTTTGCTGGGCTGCATCAAATGTGTACAGTAGAATATAACTAAAGGCATTACAAGGTTAAACGGTAAATTATAAACCCAGGAGGATTTAGCTTTTGTTCTTTCTTTACAAGAACAGTTGTTCATCGTTCGTATATTGCAGGCAATACAATCTGCATCAAAAGTAATTATTTATACAAGGTAATGTGTGTTACATTTTGAACAAACGGTTATATAAGTAAATCAAAAATAATGATGTATTTGGTATCACACAGAAAGTGTTTTAATGCTCAGTAAAGATTATTTATGGGTAATAAATAGTTTATATTCATATTCTGATATTACTCTTATCAAATTATGAGAAACTCACAATTTATCAAACTACGATGTGTTGTGCCACTTGGTGCGAAATTGCACCGAACGCGGTCATATCGTGCCACTCTGTGCGTTTTTGCACCATTATATTTTTTAAGTTTATTTAAATTATAGAAACAAATATGCGTTAAAAACAGTAGTTTCGTGATGTCCGAGACCTACTTGAATACATATGTGAGTTTCAAATCCGTATCAAAAACTTCATTTTATCTCGTCGTAAATGGGTTAAATAAGTTAATGACCATGCTCCGCAAATTAGATATACTTGTAACCTCGTGTTTCTGAAAAAAAAAAACTAAATACTGTGCTGTTTGTTATTATAGCAATACTGGTACCTAACTGGGGACCAAAAACCTGCTCATATTTATTTATTTAGTTCTCATATCAGATTTACTGTCAGAGTAATGTTTTTTTTTTGTAAATCTGTTTTTTACTGTGAGTTTCAGAGTTTTGCGAATGTGAGATTGACAAATAAAAAATGATTGTGAGTTACATTGGGTAGTGTCTACTGTCTAGTGACTAGTGAGTAGGGTCAACTTATCAAGCAGGTAAATTGCGGCACACTAACAAACTGCGGCCTCTAACAGACTAACAACATAAACATCATAACTTCAAAACCAAAAGTTCAAAACACATGTTAAAAATTTAAATTAATAAATTATAGCATGCACTGCGCTTCCACTTCTTTTGATAGCTATGTCATTTTGGCATTTTAATGTAATTTCGGTTCAGAATGTTATAGAGATTCTCTTGAAACTAATTAATCCAGTCTGCAAGACTGCAGAATAATTCCATTCTGGAAAATAACTTAGGCTAACAGATGAATTTTAGAGGCTAAATGCTGCGGATTATACAGATCCTTATTAATTTATTACTGTATTTTAGGGTTTGCTAAACTCCAACAGAGTAATTAATCCATCAGAAAAGACCACTTTTTCCAGAGTGGCGAGAATATGGACCATTTTGGCATTTTCCAAGACTCTGTGGTCGGTCGATATGGCAGATCACTCAAACGCACGTGACATATCTATTTGATGCCATGATTGCCATCAAAATCGAATAGATATGATCTGGTCCTGTCACCCTGACTCCTATGCCTGTGGCAGTACCATCAAAATATCTAATTAATGGTAAATTACTAAAAGTAAATTCCAATGACATGTAAGTGAACTTTTCATTTTTCCATTATAAATATTCTTGCAATGTTGAATGATATTCAGCAATTAATAATTATTAATTCTTACATTATTCATAATTTTTGGTGGGGAAATTGGGAAAACGTTGGAGGACTAGCCAAATTATAGAAAAATTGTTGGCAGATATTTCTCAGGTTTTTGGAAAAGTCAGAGGAGTTCAGTGCACCACATGCAGACTGGCCACAGCCCAAAAAAGAGAAGAATCAAGAATGTAGCCACTAGCAATGAATATGATTTAATGATTATGATAAGCATGAGAATATATTGATATAATATTTCAATTTTTATATTTTTATCGAATCTTATATGTAATTTATCTATAAAATATCAGGCTTCAAAGAATAATAATATTCAAGAGTGATTTAAACAATGCAGGGTATGTATAATAGTCTTTTATCAATAAATAACTAAATCTGAAGACAAAGTCACACAGACCATGTGTATAGTATAGATTGTTAAGTTAATCTAATATTAATTCTATTGAAAACCCGTTGTTTTTAATGGGTAAAATACATGAGTATAATATAAATACTAATTAGCTCAGGCAGAATCTAGCTTATCTAGTTTTCTTCTTTACTTTTTTATATTTTATCACAATGGATATTTCTGATGATGAAATGGAACCACCTGAGCTTGTTCCAGACCCAAGTACACTGCTTGAGGAAATAGTTGGTGAGTGATATAAGGATGAGAATATGAATTACTATAAAATGTTATTTGTAGTTGATAGCTATTCTTATTATTACTGCCATTCAATTGATAACAATTTCTTAATATTCTGATATATCAAAATAGATTTCAGGGTTTGCTTATGATAATCTCACTTTTTATACATTTCAATAAATTCCCTTTTATATGAATTTTGTCTCAATATTGTTTATTTTGGAGGGTTTTATTATATTAATTAACAAATGAAATGGGTCAGCGTTTTTGAATCGTTATCTAGTTTAATACTGTTAGCTATGTTAATTTTCCTCATGATTATAGAAAATATTATCTTTCCAAATTTACTATAGCTATAGTGCAATTCCGAGTAATCTGATAAGATCGATTTACGGACATCTTATAAAATAGAAGTTTAATAATTATTATTTAATTTCTATTTTAATTGGGATCCGTTAAATAATAATAATTCTTTTTCCAAAAAAAAACTTGCACTTCTATTAATCATACATTCAATAAATTATTCAATGTGAACTTATTTCAGAAGATGAATCGACTGTGAATAAAGGAATGCACGATGTACCCTCTACTAGTCGCAGTGACAGAGTACCTGTGACTCTACTCACAGGCTACCTTGGAGCTGGCAAAACAACCCTACTCAACTATATTCTTGGCTATGAACACAACAAAAAAATAGCTGTTATTCTTAATGAATTTGGAGAAGGTGAATGACTAGACTAATGCCTGCTATTAAAACTTCTATTGAATTTAATAAATGGAAAACAATTAGCTAGTTTATTTCTCAACCAATAATAAAATGTGTATTTTTAACCCTGTTTGAGGCAAGGTTAAGTGTTAGGATAGCTCTTTATGAGGCAAGGTTAATCCTGTATGAGGCAAGTTTAAATGTAGGTAATGTTAATACTGTAGCTATGAGGCAAGGTTAAGTGTATAGTTGACTCTGTATGAGGAAAGGTTAATCCTCTACGATGTAAGCATAACTAAGAGGTAATGTAAGTGTAGGGTTGACCCTGTACTGGTAAGGTTAATTGCAACACTAAGTATAACTAAGAGGTAATTTTAGTGTAGGGTTGACCCTGTACTGGTAAGGTAAATTGCAACACTCTAATGCTAACATCTCTCCATCAGGCAGTGCAGTGGAGAAGCCCCTGAGCATTGGAGAGGGCGGTGAGCTCTACGAAGAGTGGCTGGAGCTCAGAAATGGCTGCCTTTGCTGCTCTGTAAAGTGAGAGAATCTCTTAATTAGGTAGTTGTAAACAATCTTTCTCACTGGCATTGGAGTGAGCTGAGTATGGACTACCACACCAAATGTGCATCTCTCAAATAAAATGTATCAAATCTAATGTATAATGATAATGATCAATAACTCTTTGACTTAAGGTCACTGCTACTAATCAATTTTTCAATTACCATATTAGACAATCTTACGAATTAGTTTTGATGTATCCAGACCACTTTATAAGTATTTACAAGTATTAGTATTTCAGTAGAGTTCCTCAATTACGGACAATTGAAAGTGCATAAATTTTTTTTGGTAATCCATAAATAATGTACTAAATGAAATAAAGAAGAAAAAAAAGTTTGTAAATGTTGAATTTATGATAGGCTTTAAAGTTTTTTACTCCGTAATTCAGAAGTCCTACAGTAATTAGTTAGTTCTAGTTTCATTTAAGGGGACCGTTCCCGGGAAAAATGGCAAAATTAAAGAAAAATATTTTATTGTGTAAATAGTTGCTTTTTAACCTTCTAATAGTGTGTGCAAAATATCAGAGCTCTCATATTACTCTAACCCCCTGGGGAGAGGGAGAAAGGGGACTGGGGGGTAGGGATTCAATATTTACTCTAAAAACCAACTCTCAGCCAATTATAATTCGTAATAATTAATTATCTCGCTATATCTGGTATCTAACGTGCCTCTAATCAGATGCACACTAAGGTATGCCCCTCAGTTACCCGCAAACCTTCACAGGAGTCGTATGCAGCGTGTCAGATTATCAAACTTTGAATGGGATTTTCTATTAGTTCAGAGATCTAAAAGTCTTGTAATTCAAAAGCCTAAGGCGTTTACAATTTTGAAAACGAGCTATTCGAATTTCGAACAGTGTGTAAATTAATAAATGGATACTACAATTTAGTAGCTATGACATTATGGTTTTTTGCATTCGATTCTCCCCGAAATTCTCTACATACTCTGGAAGAGTTTTATTTAATTTTCTAAATATTTTTCAAAATATTGAATTTTGAAATTTATATTTTTTCCATTTTTTTTGTTTCACTAAAAATTTCAATAATTCGAAAACCAATTCAAAAAATCATAAAAACGCTTCCACAGTTTGTAGAGAATCATTTGGAGAATCGAATGCAAAAAACCATAATGTCATAGCTACAAAATTGTAGTATCCATTTATTAATTTACACACTGTTCGAAATTTGTTCGAAATTCAAATAACTCGTTTTCTATGGGTCGAATCGAAAAAATGTCACGACACAAAAACATCTTAGAATTCATTTTATATATGTGTACAAAGTTTCACAACCGTAGCTTCAATAATAAAAAACTGTCAAAATCTGGGAACGGTGCCCTTAAGTAATGTTAAAATTTGTAACTGTGACAAAATCTAGATAGACATACTTTTCTATTTATTTTTATTGTTCTAATGCGCTTATCATTGAAATGATTTCAGAGACAATGGTGTGAAGGCAATAGAGAATCTAATGAAAAAAAGAGGCAAGTTTGACTACATTCTACTGGAAACAACAGGACTTGCTGATCCGGGTGAGCTTTCCATTATGTAGCAATATTTTGTTGAAAGATTCATACTCAACGGA
Organism: Caprella mutica; assembly: GCA_947561585.1. Classification (NCBI taxonomy): domain Eukaryota; kingdom Metazoa; phylum Arthropoda; class Malacostraca; order Amphipoda; family Caprellidae; genus Caprella; species Caprella mutica. Next base: position 6,266 of record CANNZV010002527.1, read on the forward strand.
TATTCCATGTTATCGAGAGGTTTAATTAAACTCAGCATTGAAGGCTTTTTTAATTCAAGCTTTTCAAATATAAATATTTCTATTCATCATCAGAATAAAGGATAAATATAACCCTTCTCCTGATAGCTTCAAAGTGTTGAAACCAAAAAAAAAACGTTCAACGCTGAGTTTAAATTACCTCTGATAACATGGAATACCAGTTGAGTAGCTATGAATCTTTTCAAAAGTCTAGTGGAAACACTTGAAAAATTGTGCGTGTGTACGGCCCTTAAATAGTGTGACAGGGTCTTAAGTGAAATTCATTCAGTAATTGAATGGTATCCAAAAATCCACAGAGAAATAATTGACAACAACTGTTGATGCTAATCTTAGAGCCATTCAATGAAAATTTACTAGCTAGCTATTTGAATATTCTAATTAAGAATAGAGTTGCTTGAGGTTATTTAATTTATCCCATTTATATTATATTCCAAATCCTTCACCTCTGTGACAATCTCTCTCTTCGCAGGTCCCATTGCTCAGTTGTTTTGGGTTGATAAACAGCTGGAGTGTGATATCAAATTAGACGGAATAATTACTGTAGTGGACTGCAAAAATGCTTTGAAGGTAGGTACAGTAACTCTGAAAATACTTGAAAGCTTAACTAGGCTAAACATAGAATTAAATCCTAGATTTAGCTGCTCTCAATCGAACCTATTTCAGCCTTGTAGCTATGATCTAACTACAGTATATAAATAGGCTACTTTTTACAGGATAACATGTTGAAGTAATTTAACTTTTTTTGATAAAGTAGGATCATCTAAAACAAATAATTTAAATTTATAATCTTAATTTGAAAATGTTAAACCATCAAATAACTCTGAATTGACCGTAAAGTATAATAAATGGCTGTGTATGATGGTATGTTAAGGGTCCTGTACAGTTAAGGATAAGGATTTATTGATAAGAAGAAATTACATCAATTCCTCAAGCCTCTATATAATACCCTATATATTTGAAGTGATTCCCAATTTATAGCTGCACTTTCCTGTTTGATTTTTTCTTTTCATGTCTGCAATATGATCTTCGGTTCTGAAGCATGTACTAAATTTATCTATATTATGTGTAGAATCTGAATGAAAAGAAGGCCGAAAATATCACCAATGAGGCTGTGCGACAAGTGGCTCTAGCAGACCTGATACTGCTGAATAAGACAGACCTAGTGACTGAAGAGGAGAAACAACTGGTGACTAGAACCGTGGAGAGTATAAACAGCTCAGCGAGACTCTTCCACACTGTTAAGTGCAAGTGAGTCATATCAAGAGCGAGACTCTTCCACACTGTTAAGTGCAAGTGAGTCATATCAAGAGCGAGACTCTTCCACACTGTTAAGTGAAAGTGAGTCATATCAATAGCGAGACTCTTCCACACTGACTGTTAGGTGCAAGCGAGTCATACTAAAAGCTAGACTCTTCCACACTGATAGGTGCAAATGAGTCGTACCAAGAGCGAGACTCTTCCATATTGTTTGGTGCAAGTGAGTCAAGATGTTGCAACTTCTTTTTTACTATTATTAGTTATCTACCTGATGGTATTATTCCTAATTCCAATGATGTTACAAAGTTGTTTTTACAGCGTGACTGTGTCAGACATGTTGGACCTGAAGGCTTACGACACGATAGATCTGAAGGAGAAGGAGTCATTTTTCACTGCCCCCTCTCCACACATTGACTCGGTGAGACTCGTAAAGATGTCCTTTGAGTCATTGCAGGTAAGTTACACATTATCGGACACTTTCACATCTTCGGTCATATAAGAGAAAAGTATACAATTTCAGTAATCACTGAATCAGTCATAATGGTATTTTTTTATACGGTCGAAAATGTGGAAGTGTCCGATATGGCGTAACTTACCTTGATAGTTACTTTTTTCTGTTAATGTATACAAAACGTGGTGAAAATACACATTTCATAAAAGTAAAATTAAATTAAAAGACCAAGTTAGGATTAAATATAGCTCAATATTTATTATACATTAAATTAAAAAAAAATTCTACATCTTACAATTTTGAGAAAGCTCTAGTGATTTGTCTCACACTAAATGATGGTCTTCATTTAGCTACTAATGTTTTAATTAGTTAGGTAGGCAGGTTTTAATTTTTAGGAATTGTTTTATTAGAATACAAATAATCATGTTTCTTTTTGTTAATAAATAGTTATATTTAAAATTTTCTGCGTTTCGACCAAGTGCATTGATATTATTACTTGATATTATATAAAATTTCAATATATTTTTATTTAGAATTAAAAAAGGGGCTATCTTTTTCTCATTCTCCTGGTGTTCATTTTCAGAGAGTGTGCACCATAACCGTAGAGTGTGGCGGCAGTCTGACTCAAGAGACTCTAGATGACCTCATACAGGCACTACTATGGGAAAAAACAGTAACTAATTCTAAAGGGGAACACGTTAATGTCTACAGAATGAAGGTGAGAATTTATAGTGGGTGTAACGCCTTCTGAACTCTTCCTGGTATTAGGTTCACATTTAGCAGAAATAAATGGATATATATGTATTACTTGGTAATTTTGGTAATTCATTTGTTAATTTTTCATTTTCTTGCATGAATATTGTTGGTTTAGGGGAATAATTTTCAGTGCAAGTAATAGATGTTGCATTATGAGTACCTCATAAAAAGCTGCATTTACTTATCTATGCATCCATCACCATATGTCATCCCTCAGACTATGACGCTCACTCCTTTGAATTTTACACTTTTTGACGCATTTAGGTGATAGTTCTTCTTCTTTTTCTCTACCAAACCATCTTCTGCCATCATAACTACACCAAACAAACACCACCAAAGTGGTTTGTTTGGCGCGTTTCATTTTATCATGACGTTTGGTATCCCTATTCTGAATCATTTTTCCCTCAGCTGAATTTTCTCAGGTGCTCTTATTTTAATTTCTATCTTATTGAATAAATACCTTTTTACAGGGAGTGTTGTCTCTACTGACGGAGAGCAAGCGCGTCCTTCTGCAGGCTGTGCAGGAACTTTACGAGACCGAGAACACAGAGGCTTGGGGCGAAACTGAAAGGAGCTGTAGGCTTATCCTCATTGGTGAGATATTTATTAAAATAAAACTATTTATTAATAGATTGTGGCATATTCAGCTAATTACCTTCGCAGAATGCGAAAGGTTATATTTTAGGCGGCAATTATTTATTATCATCTTGTTATTCGCATAACTCAAAAAGTATTCATCCAAATTGCCTGAAATTTAATGGGATGATTAGTCATTATCCAGGAACCATTTGAAAAATTTTGGTAGCGAACTGGTCAAAGGTTACGGTCAAGGTCATAATAATTTTTGAGTTATCTAAACTCAAAAATTATTGGAGGGTCATATATAAGCAGCGGCTAAGGTATACGCTCTACCGAGTGCCTGTTCTAGTTATTCATTAATTTATTAAAATGCAGGGTGACCCACAAAAAAGTGTCCCAACTTTTGAATTAACACAAATATGGTAATTATAAATAAATTCTGAAAGTTAAGCAATGACGGTGGTATAATGGATACACGTAAAAATATCTAATTCATAATTTTACTTGAACTTTAGTTTTTATTTATTTTTAATTTCATTATTTATACATTAATTAATATATTAATTAATATATTAATTCAAAGTTGGGTACACTTTTTTGTGGGTCATCCTGTATAAATTAAATATCGACTCGACGGGTCACGGGCAGTCTTGTAACATTTTTAAAATTGGAATTTATGTATTTTTATTTAGTATCTATCATATTGAAACTCAGGTAAATATAATTGTTATTTGAATATCAATTTTATGCTTACAACTTTTCTCTTTTTTTTTTTACAGGCGAGAATTTAGACCACAAAATCATCCAAAAATTCCTAGAAGATTTGATAGTAAAATCTGTGCCTGGGGTTCTGTGACGTCATTTTTTTAATTACTAATTTGATATTTCATCGCAATGTTTTGTACCTGAATTAAACTTTTTACTAACCTAACCTGCTTTTAAATTAACATCGAGTGCAGTTATTAAATTAAAAATTAAATGCTAAAAATATTCTATTGGAAGGATTAGCTATGTATGTTTTTGACCTCTTTTGAAATTTGAATAGTGATTATTAATATAAAAAATTCATAATTATTGGAAAGTTCATTTTGAATGATGATTTTTATTAATAACACGAATGTTGAAAATTTACTAATTTTAGTAGAAACTAGAATTATTCCTACTCTAGAATAATCTTGAATGAATAACTTCAGTTTAACAAGCTATATTACATGAAATAAAAAGAAGAAGATGGACATGAGGTAAATTCAGAGTTACTGGACACTAACTCATTTTCGGAGATTTTAAGAAAAGTAAATATAATTATTATTTAACTTTTGATTTAATTGGTATCCATGATACCTGCAGGTATCTTGGATACCAATTAAATTTAAAGTTAAATAATAATTATATTTACTTTTCTTAAAATCTCCGAAAATGAGTTAGTGTCCAGTAACTCTGACTTTACCCCAATTAATTAATTAAGGGTTTTCATAGCTACCAAAATAAATAGTAATGAATATTCTATTTTATTATCCTAAATCATCTTAATATTTAGCAAATTGACAACGTTATGTACCGTTATTCTGGTCTGTATCTAATATATATGTACTAATGTTATAGGGTGATAATTAGATGCAATAAATTATTACTCTCATCACTGCTGACAGCACGGTGAGTGTCTTTAAAGATATTAAAGTAATTTTGAAAGATACGAGTATTTAGACTTTATTGTATTGAACATTAGTTGCTGATATTTTACCTCTTATTACCTTCGCAAATTTGCGAAGGTCATATTTTACCCGGCATTTATTTATTTTTCATCTTGTTCTTCCCTTAACTCAAAAAGTGTTCAACCAAATTGCCTGAAATTTGGTGAAACGATTGGTCAATATCCAGTGACCTGCTGGTAGAATTTCAGGAGCGACCTGGTCCAAGATCATGGTCTTTTATAAATCAACTCAAGTATTGAACCAAATTGCCTGAAATTTGGTGGGACGATTGGTCAATATCAAGAATCCAGTTTATTAGATTTTGAGAGCGAACAGGTCAAAAGTCAGGGTCACGAAAAGGTCAAAATAAACAAAAAAATGTAGCGGTGGCAAAGGTTCTAGTTTACTTATGATTAAGTCAAAAAAGTCTGTTATTACTTATAACTAGAGCTAGGACATTGGGGCACTTAAAAAAGAGCAGTAATAGCGGTCAAAACGAGCACTTGTAGCGCTATAAATGTGCAGTAGGAGCGATAGAAAAGAGCATTTGGGGCACTTATCGGAGCATTTGAAGCACTTATCAGTGCATTTGGGGACAGTTATTGGTGCATTTGAGGCAGTTTTAGGGGTGTTTCATGCACCGAAAGAAAAAGCGTGTTACTTATCAAAGTAAGAATTTTAACGAGGTTTTGTTTTGTGAAGAGTTTTTGGATGAAATATACACAATAATTATCTTTAATTTTTATCGATAAATAATTCATTTTGAAAAATCATTATGTAAATATGTAAGTCTCAAAAGTATTGTGCAATACTTGAAAAAACATAAGAAAAAGAACAATAAATGTTGAAACCAAAACGAACGTATACAGTGCATATAATAATTGGAATCTATATCGAGTCTATAATGTTACAGAAAATTCTAGCATCAAATGTTGTTGAAGTTTGGTAAGAATGTGAGAGTTAACCCATATTAACAAGATAAAACCATTACTTCTTTAACATTTTTTTGACCCTTCATCGTCTATCTGAGACCAAATATTTCAATAAAAAGAATAATCTCTACTTCTGTGGAAGTAACAGGGGCACTAGCATAGCGGGAAACATCTTAGAGAGTCAATTCGGGAAATATTTCAGTCTGGTTTCTTCACTACGCTTTGCAAAAAATTCAACCCTGTAATTACTTACTCAAACAAATGTACGAAAAAAAAGGTATGTAAAATAAAACAAAGATATTTGTAACTAAATAGATATGAATTACGTGAAAATCTAGGGTTACTATAAGAACAGTTAAACCTCTTTTTAATTTTTATAGAATTTTTCTAATCAAAGAAAATGTATAAGAAAAGGGTAACAAAATTAAATCATTAAAAAAACTGAACAACAATACATTAACTCATTAAGTGAATGTAATCAAATTAATCAATGCATGACTAGATTGATGGTAGACATAGAATATATTTGTTAATCTATATAATTTAAAGATGTCATTGTAAGAACTACATGGCCCTTATAGAACGGATATTTTTTGCCCGAGCTTTACCTGTAATATGATTTCTCTTCAACATTTGAAATTAGTTAACTATCAAAAAATAAATACTGATACAATTTCTTTGACTGTACCTAGGCAATAGGACACAAACACATACCCTGGTATTTCACTGAAGCTATCTCTCTATCAATATCAAATTCGTATTTTAATCTATTTTTAGTTTAAGTATATATATACGAACTAATTATTGGTTATATGAAGAATGGGGAAAGAAATGTATGAATTATTAATGTTACCTAAATAAACAGTGTCAGCAATCACTGGCAGACAGCTATGTGAAATTAGTTCGATCATTCACGTTTAAGCTCTATGAACCATTAAATACACTTAAAAGTGCAGTTGTCCACCCGGTAATAATGATACAGTTATTTGACATTACTCAATCTTGGTGCGCAATAGAAGTCAACCAGAGTACATATGGAGCATTTTGGGGCGTTTATAGCGTTTGGAGCATTATGAGCGCTAGTGGCATTTAACTTATAAATGCCCCAATGTCCGAGCCTTACTTATAACAATTCAATTACCAACTGCTTACAAATTATTGGGTGTTTATTTTCAAAGCTTAATTTTCTTAATTCAGATTGACTTGCATTGTCGCTCCTATCCAGTAACTGCTTTACCCTATTTCCTGGAATATTCAATCTTCACTATAAGCAACAAATGGTTAACTTCACAGAGATTTGGTATCTGAGAGAGTTTAATTAAACTTTATTCTCAGTACTAATAGGGTAAGAAACGAGTTATCGGACAGTTCCACATTTTCGAGCATATAAGTAAAATCTTTATTTGACGTTTTAACTCGTTATTTTAAATTAATAATTAGGTATATCATTTCTTCTCAGACTACCTATAATTCGTAGTGGCGTGGTTTTGTTGAAGCCATGTGTTTGTGAAGTGTTCTTAGTAAGGTAAACATAATGTGAAGTCTTTTAGCTACAGTTACTTTGGAGGAAATATGTTCAATTATATTTTGAAGAATGGCAGTACTTAATTATCTACTTAAATCTATATTGAGTTATTAAATAATTATATATCAAGTTAATAATATTTTTATTTATTATATTTCCAAAAGCTGAACGAAAATATGAAGTCTTTTTAGACAAAATTTTCACGAAGAATCTAGGTCTCCAGAAAATCAATCTGTTCGGTTTATCTCTGCGATAAAGGCAATCAGAGATAATAGTCTGTGGGAAAAATAAATCTAGTCAAGGGACTTGCAGGCCACATCATCTACAGCAGTGATTCTTAAGGGTCCCTTCCGCTCTAATTTTTTCATTTCACTGTTCATTAGAACTATGGTTACTCCATGGTTCTGAAACTGCAAACCATTTCAAATTTGGTTCCATATTTTTTATCATAATATGTAATTTAGGATTTTTTTCCGTTTTTGTTCTACAGTCTGAATTTCAAGCAAAGAAAAAGTCCAATCATACAATAGGTTAACTAGATCCGACAAATTCAAAACAATAACAAAGCTGTTTCCAAGACAATGAATTCATATAATGAATTCAAGTACCACATTAAGTATTTCTTACTAATAGTTTTCATATATCATAACATATTTTCGATCTGGAGAACTGTTCGTTTCCATGGCTCAGTAATTGAATGTGAATATTTCTTATATATTTAATTGTGAACAGAATACTTGATCGATTTCTTTTCTGTTAGCTGTGATATGTTATATAACCTTAGCTCTACAAATTTATAGTATTCCCAATTTTTTTTAAATTTAGAGTTGAGAGGACCTAAGGAATTTTTTCCCATATTTTCTCAGTATTGTATTGAATTGAAGTTAATTAAAAAATTACAATTATAATATATTTAATTACTATGATGTGAGAATTTAAAATAAAAAAGGTAAATAATTGTTTTATTTACATAATAATTTACAAACTATTTAAGCCCCAAAGGAGTGCCTTTACCCCACTTTAAGAACCACTGATCTACAGATTCTAAAGTCCTCATCATCTACAGTGTCTCTGAAATTCATATAATATCCTGGTGAAATATGACGAAATTTGTACCCAATATTTTTCGAATTTATATTGTATAAAATTCTCATATTTTTCCTTATTACTTCAATACATTAGTTTCAGAAACTCCTTTTTGTTGAAAGAAATAATTTTGATTTTTAAACACTCTCTTATTCGTTCTGTAGAAACTACTACAGAAATAGCACTACATAGTAAACATAACCCTTTGCCGACATACAAAACCTGTTTTGATACTCAATTTAAATGACTAAATAGAATCACAACAACGATAAAGGGTTAATGGGAAAGTCGCTATTTTATGTTTTAGTTCTGTAGAGGCCAAGTCACTCCAGTTCGTGTTCTAGGACACTGTTCGTTAGTAGCGATAAATAAGACTCTAGAGCCACCCAATCTTTTCATTAGAACATTTAATGCTTTTCTTCTTTTTCTGCTTCTGGGTAAAGATTTATTAACGTGTTCTTTGATTCGAAAAGATAAAGTAACAGTATATTAATTTACTGAAAAGGAAGAATTTCACATTTATTGAAACGATAATGCTATTTTTATCAACCTATAATTAATACTTCAATATATAAATACAATTTTTACAAGAATATTACAGATAATTTTAACTAACTAAGAACTTAACCATAATAAGTGAATATAATTTTATTCCTTAAACTAGTATACTAACTATTTAATCATTTAACATAATGCTATAGCCTGCCAATCAATGTGGTAAATAGATCACTAATATCTTTACACCAAATGTCATCTCTTGGAGAGAACTGTGGTCTGATCTGCGGACTGGATTACTTGCCGCACTTGGCAGTCTGTTAGAGATGGGGAGTGATTGTATCTATTGTAGTGTGTATTGTATCTATTGTACTGTGTATTGTACAGTGTATTGTACAGTGTATTGTACAGTGTATTGTATCTGTTGTACTGTGTATTGTACAGTGTATTGTATCTGTTGTACTGTGTATTGTACAGTGTATTGTATCTGTTGTACTGTGTATTGTACAGTGTATTGTACAGTGTATTGTACAGTGTATTGTACAGTGTATTGTACAGTGTATTGTACAGTGTATTGTACAGTGTATTGTACAGTGTATTGTACAGTGTATTGTACTGTGTATTGTATCTCTTGTAGTGTGTATTGTACAGTGAATTGTACAGTGTATTGTACTGTGTATTGTATCTGTTGTACTGTGTATTGTACAGTGTATTGTACAGTGTATTGTACAGTGTATTGTACAGTGTATTGTACAGTGTATTGTACAGTGAATTGTACAGTGTATTGTACTGTGTATTGTATCTCTTGTAGTGTGTATTGTACAGTGAATTGTACAGTGTATTGTACTGTGTATTGTATCTCTTGTAGTGTGTATTGTACAGTGAATTGTACAGTGTATTGTACAGTGTATTGTATCTCTTGTAGTGTGTATTGTACAGTGTATTGTACTGTGTATTGTATCTCTTGTAGTGTGTATTGTACAGTGTATTCTACAGTGTATTGTACTGTGTATTGTATCTCTTGTAGTGTGTATTGTACAGTGTATTGTACAGTGTATTGTACAGTGTGTTGTATCTCTTGTAGTGTGTATTGTACAGTGAATTGTACAGTGTATTGTACAGTGTATTGTATCTCTTGTAGTGTGTATTGTACAGTGTATTGTACAGTGTATTGTACAGTGTATTGTACAGTGTATTGTACAGTGTATTGTACAGTGTATTGTACAGTGTATTGTATCTCTTGTAGTGTGTATTGTACAGTGTATTGTACAGTGTATTGTACAGTGTATTGTACTGTGTATTGTACTGTGCATTGTACAGTGTATTGTACAGTGTATTGTACAGTGTATTGTACAGTGTATTGCACAGTGTATTGCACAGTGTGTTGCACAGTGTATTGTACTGTGTATTGTACAGTGTATTGTACTGTGTATTGTACAGTGTATTGTACTGTGTATTGTACTGTGTATTGTACAGTGTATTGTACAGTGTATTGTACAGTGTATTGTACTGTGTATTGTACAGTGTATTGTACAGTGTATTGTACTGTGTATTGTACTGTGTATTGTACTGTGTATTGTACAGTGTATTGTACTGTGTATTGTACTGTGTATTGTACTGTGTATTGTACTGTGTTTTGTACTGTGTATTGTACAGTGTATTGTACAGTGTATTGTACAGTGTATTGTACAGTGTATTGTACAGTGTATAGCACAGTGTATTGTACAGTGTATTGTTCAGTGTATTGTACTGTCTAGAATATTTATTTATTGAAAATAATAAGCCATAAAATTATAAAATTTAAGAGTAAATAAAATATTATGAGCTTTCTCCGTAGATTTAACCCTTTGCTCTCCTCGCTTATCTCTCCTTCTTTTCTTTCTAAGTGCAGGAGTTTATGTCACAATGATTATATTACAAGTTATTATATTATTCATAAGGAATTGATTTGAGAGTATATCGCATTATATTCTAAACATCATAAACTTGGTGTTTGACATAAACCCCTTGCAAAAAGTATACCCGTGTAAAAAAAAACAATATGCAGCATAAAAATAATTATTACGAGGTTAGGCTAGTGGTTCGGTTAGTGGGGTGAGGGGGGGGGGGTGATTTCCATAGTCACAAGAAGTATACTTTAATTAGTTTGTGACAATAAGTATTAACCCTGGACTATAGTAGGTACTAAACCGAAATTGTGATAAATGATATTTGTTATAGGTCTCCTCCTAGCTATTCTCTTCCATAAAATTTAAAAGTATTCATTTGTTTCTATAAGCTTTTAAATATTTTTGTAATCCTTCAACAGTATTTTCCGTTTTACTTTAGTCCAAAGAAATAGACTGTACTCCATTTATTTTGAATGTCAGGTACTACGAAGGTATAATTAATTCAATATTAAATATTCGGGTTAAGGTAGAATTGTGGCCGGAATTTCAGTCTCGTAATTATAAATGGCCTCTGAACATAAATGGCCGTTATGCAGTTGGCTGTATCCGCTAGTTTGTTGTACTGCACACTTCATGATTGTCTAATGACCTGACAGGGGGCTTCGGGGGCGGCACACCACCCGATACATCTAATTCATAATTCTTATTTATACTTGAGACCGAATATTCCGAGACCAAATTTTCCGCTTAAATCTCATGTTAAATAAATGTCAAAACACATCAAAACTATTAATGTTACGTATCATTTTACAGCGGTTAATGATATTATCCACTACATATTTTAATACTTATAATTTCAACTTTTTCTATTATTGTTCTTAAATAAAATCATTTTAAAATGAGACCGAATTTCCTGAGACCGAGTTTTCCAAGACTGAGTTTTACTAGAACCAGATAGAATGCAGGAAAGTTATTATATGAATTGCTATTTACTTCATATGATCATTGGCAGCTGAAACAATAATCGAATATTAAATGTTTGTTTTTAAAATTCTAACTGCAAATCAAAACAAAGAGTGTACAATCTTTTTCTTCAGCGTCAGATTAGAGTTTCGTACAATTGTCGCACACGGAATTTCTAAAACTTCTTAAAAATATAAACCGTTATACAGTGATCATATTTAATTACTTAAATGTATGAAAACCTATTTGCTGATTGGTAGACCTTATACATAATTATACATATTATTTAATAAATACATTTTTTTCCATTTAGTTATAAGATCTCAGGTTTCAAAATATACATCATATTCATATTTTGTTCTCTACCTTTTATATAACATTTAGGAGTTTAAAATTACCAGCTTGTATTATAAATGGGGTTGTGACAATATGTATTTAAAATCATAAATATTAAGAATATCGACGAAATGAAAGTGTATCCAATAGTATCATTTTAAAAGCATATTGTCACAGCCCTAATTATAGCTACTTTATAAAATAATAAAGAAAATCAAGTAGGAATGTAATTCGATTTATTTTTCAAAATTGGTAACAAAAATATGCCCTGAAATATTTCTAATTAATTCCATTAAATCAATTACTATATTGATTTACGAATTCATTCCTAAGTCCATCGAATATTATTTTAAATTTACATTGAATTATATCCCATTCTTTAATTTTCTTTTATTATGAAATATTCATAACCACAATTGGTCTATCTTAACAGACGAATTAAAGTGCTATTTCAGAAGTTGTAACTGCTATCAAGTTTGTGCATTATATGCACTTCGGTGTGCATTATATGCACTTCGGTGTGCATTATATGCACTTCGGTGTGCATTATATGCACTTCGGTGTGCATTATATGCACTTCGGTATGTATGTATTGTTTTACAGTTGATTAATAATGCTACTATATTTGAAATAAATTTTCTATTTCTTAACAAAATGGCAAAAATTTAAAAATAATAAGATTGATTTTTTAATTGAATATTATAACTATTTCTGATTAATCAGCAAACTCTATATTAACTCATAAATAGCATATTACTTTATTAATATATCTATATACTTTATATTTATTTCAATCTATGGTTCTGCTTTGGTGGTCTTTAACTAAAATATTATTCATATATTATCTGCTTTCTCCTTAACTTCTTTATTAATTCGTTCATTTGCTCTTAATTTAAGTCTTTCGACTTAAGTATCTAGCAGAATATTACGTGTTAAATTAGAGACTTAATTTAATCATTAAACGAAGATTAATTTTCATATATTGGTTACATGTAGTTAATTATACGATCGATATTATTATACACATTTTAATATATATATCTTTATTTCAATTTTTATGGCTTAGCATACTTTTCTTATTCATTTTAGAATCATTTGAAGTTTTATTCTAAATAATTTATCAATAATCCCACATACTAATTATTCATTAATTAACCGATCAATAAAAATATTTTTGAATTACAATTATTTTTAGCGTCAAATACAGCGTAGTTATGAAATATACGAGAATTATCTCATTAATTTAATCATAATACCTACACACATTTAGTAATAATAAAATGTTTTATTAATATTCTCGTATAACTCTACTTAATCAATTTAAATGAATTGAAATGTTTCCTTGGCAATACATACCTAACTATATTTTAAAATAAATTATATATCACTAACTATTTTTTTGTATTCATTCTTATATTATTATTAATGAAGTACAAATGTATATTTCATTACATTTCAAGAAGTTGAAGTATTATTAGAAAATATTAATAAATACTACATATTTCATTTAAACATTTATGACTCTCACGTACGCATTTATTAACATGTCAATTTGTATTTTTCATCTATATTAGAATCATCGACTTAATTATTTCATGGTTCATCCATATATATATTCTATCTCATAAAGCTATTTAACATCAATTACGTCAATAAAATAACTTAATTATCTCCAAGTTAAATTCTAGGTTCATTTCTTATTCTATAATGAAGTTTGCACTGAGTACAGTGACTTGCTCTCCACTTGGAGTAGGTTTATCTTACTGTGTGCAATTGTGAAATAGACTGTACCTTACCTTGCGTACATATATACATAAGCAATTGATGTTAAAGGAAACCCTGGCGCGACACGGGATAAAATTAGCAACCAAGATACCCGCTCCGCCCTTTAGGCACTCAGTTCCCGCCCTTTTCGCGCAATCTCCGCCCTTTAGTAAACACTCCCCGCCTGAGTAAATGACGGCGGCCTTTGTTGTTGGATAGAATCACAAAGATCTTTTTGAAGAGGGCGTGTAGAAATTCTTTGTTCGTAGCGATTGGTTGGTTATGGCACAGCTGCCTGTGTTGCGGCACTTGCCCTTACAGTTCACAATCTCTAACTACCTCGTCGGGAATGATAATAAATGTTGTCTGTTCCCTCGCGCAGTGCTAGCCCTCTCTCTCTCTCTCTCATCCCAAAGTGACTGAAACTATTTGAATTGAGTGAACGGATTCCTGAGAGTCCGATTGTTGGGTAATTTATAGAACTCTTTGGAGGCTCAGTGGCGTTGAGCTTATAACTAGTGTTCCTATTCCAATATCTTCATGTATGGGGATTTTAAAAAATATTCTGAATTCAAAATTGATAAGTGCTCAATAATGAATAGCTCAGCTATTTGTGGTGTACCTAGTGACACTCTATGGAGACAAACACATGGTGTGGCAGAGCCATCTTCTTTCGACCATCTGCAATCTCCGAACAGTTTATTTACTGCTCAGACCCTGGACAACATGCAATTATTGAGAGATTCTAGACTTTTAACGATGCAAAACTCTAATTTTCTAGATTCAAACATAACTCGTTCGTTTAGTCAGAAGCAAGAACCTGAAAATCCTAGTTTGTTTACAACAGCTATCTCTGATAATAATTTATTCTCTCCGTCTTCATTACACCCTGAAAGCACCGTTGGTGGCGGAAGCCTAGAAAACTTAGTTGATAAACCATTTGTCAGTAAGAGTTACCCTTGTAGTGAGGGACAGAATTCAACATCTCTGCTAGACCGATTATCAATGGAGAGACTAGTGGATTTGAGGCAAAAGGAAAGACATTGCAGTCTCATTGAGAAGTCTTTAGCCGAGAGGTCAGTCTTGGAGAAACAAATACAAGAAAACCACTTAATGGATCGACAAAATAATCACTGGCGAGTACCTCATCCATCATATCCATTCTTATTATTTTCTCAAGCTAGTTCTTCACACTTAAATCCTTTCAGTGATAACTATGAAAAATATTCATCAAGTAATACGGATGAAGATTTAGAATCTAAGCCTAATATCGAAAAAATTGACTTCAACAAGTTCCCACAAAGTAGCTTCGGCACTCAAGATAGTATCCACAGCAGTAAGTCTACCGAAGATAAGTTCCTTTTCGAAGACCATTCAAAAGGTAATGAAGCGAATACCACAGAACCGCCGCAGAAATTGAGTACACAGCCGAAGAAAGAAATGGATGACAACTTCTTAAGTCAGCTAGTGAATTGCTCCAATGAAGACAACAATGAGTTGAATATCGGACAGAAAGAGGAGATGGATTCCATGAATGAAGAGGCAGATTCTAGTGAACAAAAGGATGGTGAAGGTGACGAGAAAGGAGACAAAAAGAATGGTCTTGTCAAGCCACCTTATTCGTATATTGCCTTGATAACAATGTCGATATTACAGGCCCCTAAGAAGAGAGTGACTTTGAGTGAAATCTGTGAATTCATCATGAACAGATTCCCCTATTACAAAGCTAAATTTCCCGCTTGGCAGAACTCAATCCGACATAATTTGTCTCTAAATGACTGCTTTGTTAAAGTCCCTCGAGAGCCTGGAAATCCAGGCAAAGGTAATTACTGGACGCTAGATCCTGGAGCTATTGACATGTTCGATAATGGCTCATTTTTACGTCGCCGCAAGCGCTATAAGCGTCAACCCTCATTGGATTTCTTTAATGACCCTCATGTATACTCTTTATTTGCTTCGGGAATGATGGATCCATTTCAGCAGCAACAGCTTCAGCATGCTGCAGCGTTACTCCGACCACCTCATCCTCTGTTGGTCCGCCCTCCGATTCACCAGGGATTATTACCTCACCCCATGTATTTGTCTCAAATTGGGAGTGCAATACCTTTTGGCTTACCGCCACTAGAATTCAATAGACATCCTCGCCCTCTGATTTCCCCTCTCCAAGGGGGAGGGTCGTTAATACACCCCACTCCGGTTAAGCCCCTACCAATTGCTCCGATGGTTGGAGGAGTTAATCAATCGGCCCCGTTTTCCCTTGACAAATTACGCGGTAACAGTAATGGACTGCAACTGCCTCCTTCATCCTCATCTTCATTGTCTCCTCCTCCTCATTCCCCACCTTTCCTCAGTCAATCTCGCTCCTTCAAGCAACCCTTCACCATCGCCTCACTAATTGGTAAGGATGGCAACGAATCTGGTGATGATACTCCACAGCATTCTTCTCCTAAATGTTCCTCTCCAAACAAGGAAGTATCTTCACCGCTCAACAGTTCTCTCAGCAATATCTCCAATATTTCGATGCTAAATGGTACATCAGTGTATGGCTCACCACCCCTTGCTCTCTCCTCTCCAACTGATCACCAGAAGTCTCCTCAGCAAATTCTGTCTCCTGATTGCCAGTCTCCGACTCACGGAGGCATGAACTTCAACGTTGAGAGCCGGCCATTCTTGCACGCGGCTCTGCTCCAGTCAATGGCGCAGTAAACAACATATATTATTCATATTTTAATTATGTAAAGGCCATGTTCTTTCTACCGCAGGACCAGAATGGACTATTAGTTTATGTTGCAGTAGGTAACTATTCTTTATAATTTAGTAGGCGGTAACTATAATATTCTAATACTGCTTTTCGTGGATCATATCTTCTATGATTTAGTATGGGAGTCACACCATGAAAGAGTACTTTCTGATCTCACTCTTAGAATTTAATTGTAAATACGTGTCCTTATATTAATATTTTATATATTGCCATGAATGATTTTTAGAACTATTTCTAATTTATGATAGAAACTGTAAATTTTCTAGTAGAATATTATTCTCTGTATAAAATTGATTTTATTTTTTTTTGATAGATGAAATAAAAGTTGTATCTAGTTACTTCTTTAAAATGTGAATAAGTTATTGAATGTACTAATAAATCAACAGTGAATGCAGTATTTTAGACGTAGGGTAAGTTCCGAGTTACCGGACAATTCCACATTTTCATGGATACCAAAGAAAAGTTATATAATAATTATTATAAACTATTCACGTGTTCGAAAATTTGGAACTGTCCGGTAACTCGGAACTTTTGAACCCAATAAAATCAGTTACATATTCTGGTCAAATTTGCATTAATTTTGTGACTCCTAAAGATTCAATCTAAGAATATTACAGATAATTTATTTTGCAGGTTTATCGGATATTTAAAAAGAAATAAACACTCATTTATTTAAATTAAAATTTTTTTGTAATAAGAAATCACATAATCACATTTCATTATTGACGCAAATTGGTTCGATAAATTCATAAATAGTACAAAAAATTAAATTACAACTAGCGCATATTAAAATATATAAATGTTTTTTTTTTTTGACATGAAGAATATTATAAGAACATCCTCATCTTAAGGAGAAAATAGACCTTTTTCTCTTCAGGAATAAGGGAAAATTACGAGTTATCGGTCAGCTTCACGATTTAAATCATGTGAGAATAATATAGAATTTAACATTTTAACTGAAAATTTTGATCAATAAAAATAACAAATAAAAATAATAAATTGCACGTTTTTCATGATCGCAAATGTGGAACTGTCCGATAATTCGTAACTTACCCTTTACATATTATCCAATACTGTGATTGTATTTTCATTTACTAGGGTAAGTTACGAATTATCGGTCAGTACTACATCTTTGGTCATATAAGAAAAACAATATAAAAATTGTTATTATTACACAGTGCTATCTAATACTTCTGCAAACCCGGGTTTGCAGAAGTATTAGATAGCACTGTGTAATAATAACAATTTCTATATTGTTTTTGTTATATGACCGAAGATGTAGTACTGAGTGATAATTTGTAACCCACCCTATTTACATTAACAAATTCAAAATTGGAAAGTTTCAGTAATTATTTTTATTACTTTTATTATTTATTAAATAATTTTCCTCTAAAATAGCTTAATTACTTCTTTCAGACATATCAATCCTACATTTTTTGGCTGTAGAATATTAGGTACAGAGGTTTCACTTCGCTTCTAATTATGAAGACCAAAAAATTGACCAACAAAAATTATATAACTTCTATAATTTACATTGTGCATTTATTTATTTCAAGGAAAACTAGTTTCTTTATTTTTAAGGGTAGGGTAAATTCCGTGTTATCAGACGGTTCCACATTTTCGATCATAATATATAGAAATATGTAATGAAATTAATGAATTAAACAAGTTAAATAATGATAAATATTGTATTTATACGACCGAAAATGTGGAACCGTGCGATAACTCGGAGCTTGCCTCACTTTTTTACTCTATTCAATTCATTTTATAAGTAAATTATAATTGAATATTAAATTTTCAATGGTAAAGGCATAATATTTCATTAAATTAAATTTCCTATACAATTCCTACTAATTTTTTTCTTTATTTTCAACCCAAAACTAAATAATTTATTTATTAAATTGTTATTGTATTTTTGTTGTTCATAATTTACCATGTTAAACTATATATTAGTTAGTACGTTATTAATGACATTAATAATAATGTTGATGTATAATAGAAAATTCAAATATAGAAAGAATTATTAGGATTCAAATTGAAATATTAAAAAATCAAATCAATTAAATAGAATATATTATTTCATTAATTTTTTTTTTAAATGACAGTTTATCTTTTAGACAATAAATGTTGTATATTATAATGAATTTCATTTCAATAAATAGGGTAAGCTCTTAATTATCGGTCAGTTTCACATTTTCGTTCATATAAGAAAAAATGATATAATAATAATTATTTCACTAGGATTGGTTGAGTAAAAACAACCAATTGGTTGGTTGTTTTTACTCAACATACCCTAGTGAAATAATTATTACTATATCGTTTTTTCTTGTATGTCCGATGATGTTGAACTAACCAATCATTTTTCAAAACGTTGAATTTTTCGTGATTAACCAAATCAGTTTTTGATAAATTGTACATATATTATATCGGTATAAATAACTCCTTTTTTATGATATAAAATAGTAAATAAAATAATTAAATAACAATAGAATTATGTAAATGATTAAATGTTATTAATCAATACTTTTCTCCCTATATATTTATATTTTCGATTTATTTTAATGAAGTAGGATTATTTGGAATATATATTATATACGAGTGAATTTCTATAGTAATTATTTAAATTTATCTTGGAGGGAGAGTTATGGTGGGGCCATACAAGATTAGTAGGGAAAGTTATTGTGGGCCATAGAAAATTATAGAGGTCCCCTCTCAATCTTCTATGGCCCCACTTTAACTTTCTTACTAGGTTTTAGATTTTTTTTTACATAATCGTTAAATCTTACAACTAGATATATGTGTGAGGTACATTCTTACTGTATATATGTTGTATATACCATATACCTATATAATGTACACTATTATTTCATGTGTATATATTATATAAATACGTTGAGCTAAACTTTGAATATTTATAGAATTATTTTGTATAATTTGCTGCTATTTATATTATGTATCTACCATATATGGATATTTTACATCCAAGTTCAGAATTGGATACATTGCATCCATATTCTGAACTGGATACTTTGCATCCATATTCACAACTGGATACATTGCATCCATATTCACAACTGGATACATTGCATCCATATACAGAACTGGATACTTTGCATCCATATTCACAACTGGATACATTGCATCCATATTCACAACTGGATACATTGCATCCATATACAGAACTGGATACTTTGCATCCATATTCACAACTGGATACATTGCATCCATATTCACAACTGGATACATTGCATCCATATTCACAACTGGATACATTGCATCCATATACAGAACTGGATACTTTGCATCCATATTCAGAACTGGATACTTTGCATCCATATTCTGAACTGGATACTTTGCATCCACATACAGAACTGGATACTTTGCATCCACATACAGAACTGGATACTTTGCATCCATATTCAGAACTGGATACTTTGCATCCATATTCTGAACTGGATACTTTGCATCCACATACAGAACTGGATACTTTGCATCCACATACAGAACTGGATACTTTGCATCCATATTCTGAACTAGATACTTTGCATCCATATATTTTTTATTAAAATATTTAGACGTTCATAACACTGTGATTTTTTGTTGCAATATGTACATATATGTGCCCTATTATTTGTATATAATAAGATGTCGTATAACTGGTGTAAATAATTAATTACATTTAATTACTGTCTCTTGTCTTATTATTAGGAATTTGTTGAAATAAAATTAGTAGAATGGTAAATTTGTTTCATTTGTACCTGTTAGGTGTTTGTATCAATGATGAGAATTAGGTACCTTGGGTAAGTTACGAATTATCGGTCAGTACTACATCTTCGGTCATATAAGAAAAAACAATATAAAAATTGTTATTAGATAGCACTGTGTAATAATAACAATTGTTTTTTCTTATATGACCGAAGATGTAGTACTGACCGATAATTCGTAACTTACCCTAGTGATAATGTCAATAAATATCATTATTATTAATCGCTTCAAAATATAAAAATACATTCATTCTTCTCATTTTTGAAAAGTTTTTAAATAATTACCTTTTGTAATCTTTATTTCGTATTTATTCCACATCCGATAATTGGTACTTTTTCATTTATTTTAGTAAAAAATAAATGAATTTTGAAATAAAATTCCCATAGAAAATAAAAAACACAATAAAAATAAAAAAGATAATACAAATTGAAATCGCTATAAAAAATATTTATAGTAAATAAAATTTCGACATAATATTTATTGAAATATTAGAAATATATGAATATTCTCTTAGAATGGAAATATGAACCTATGAGAAATCATAAATTTGAAAGCCAAAATAGGAAAGTATATTTGTTTTCTGATGCAACAAAATTTGACAGAATGCACATAAAAAATAAAACATTTTTCTTGAATATATTTTTTGGCATACATAGGGAATTTCACAAAAAACAAACATTTTTTCACGTAAACCTAAATTATCAAAACTGCTTAATTTTCAAGATACTGACTTTTATAGTTTTAAAAGTACTCCTACATAGATATTCACAAGTACTGACGCTTTAACATAAGTTTCTTAGTGGAACATTAAACATAACAGACTTTAATACCTATTATGATATTATTAAATGCACTATAATTATTCGAAGTCTATTTCCACTTTTCGGAAATGGTTATCAATTTAGGTATCCCTTTTGATAAAAGAAAAGTAATATCATCTAATAATTTGTTTCCAAGCTCTGTAACACAGTTCCGAATTAACTGTATATTCAATACTAGGTACCTATATTCAAAGCTAATAAATGATCTATTGATATCTGGCAAAGAAGAACAGCTTTCCATGAGCTTCTTGTACGTTTCCGTGTGCAAACATTGACTGAAAGCCTTAAGAAGTAATATGGTGTAGTCCTGAAGAATTAGACTCAAGAGGAGTCTAAGGAGAAGAGTCTTCAATCCAATAATCCGTAGAGTCAACTGTCCTCTCATGGAAAAGGCAAACAAATGCCATACTCTCAACTCTGGCCTCAACAAATCCACTCAATGGAGAGATTTGGATCTTTCATTGCAGGATAATTGTGGAAGCTCCAGGAAATCCGTCAAATGTTTTATATTCTCAAATTGATTTCGGAAGATATCAGTCGGTAATGTTGTGTTTATACTTAATATTTATATTAAATGATTCATTGATACCAAGATGGAGGTGACAAATTTTCCCTAGGACTTTAACGACAGTTTTTAGACATAGGTAGAGACAAATGTTGGTATAATTCGAAATGTTAAAACCATGTTAAAAGTTGATGTGGAACATTTTTGACAAACGGTGTGCAGGACGATAACGAATTTAAACTATACTGATTTCAAATGAAGCTTAGGAGGTTTAATTTTCTTGTTCTGTTTTATCAACAACAGCAATTCTAGTTTATAATTCTACTAGATATAGAATACCAAAGTTAACGAGTAAGAGTAAAGTGTTCTGCACACAAATATTTATCGACTTCTCAGTATAACAAACCTCTCTCTCCAGTGAAATCCGAAAGGCAAATGGTGAAATCTTGCCTTCTAAGGCGATTACACAGCAACGATATTAAGACCTTCAGTACACACATCAAAAAACATCATTTGGCTCTTCGCTCTCCATCACCTTTCTACGCAAGAACACAAGGGTCCGAATTGAGAGCCAGATGAAACTTTGATATTGAGTACGGTAGACACTGGAAATGAATTCATTGTACTATTATGTAAACGTCAAATACATATAAAAGATATATCTAGTTTGTAATTCTCTAAATACTTGTATTTCTAATATGTTCAAATATAAATATAAGCGTATAAGAGATGTTATTGTTGCATCACTTCAACAGCAAGTCATAAAGTGCAATTCTTTTCTTCTTTGGAGATACCGTTTGTGATATTAAAAAAGTGAAATTTAGTTGAGATGACAGACTCTCTTCCGTCTTTTGTTTTCTTCTCCCGTCTTGCAAATATGATGAGAGTGCGTTCATCTGTTTGTACACTCACTTTCTGAAGTTATTAAACGAAAGGTTTTGTTTGGAGTTCGAATGGAGGGGGTTGAGGGAGAGGAAGGGGTTAAGGAGGAGGAAGGGGTTGAGGTGGAGGAAGGGGCCGAATGGGGAGATGGGGGTGACAATGACTAAATGGTGAGTGAGTGAGTGGTGGAAAGGGATGTTATGAGTTGGTAAATGGGGATAATGTGAGTTAGTCAGGTTTAGCAGTTTTTTGCTGTTAAATGCTATAAAGAAATCATCAATTATCATAATTTATAAGTTAAATGCAAGCGAAGAGTGTACCTACCATTCTGAATCACAACAGAAAGTAATGGAAATTATAAAATAATAATAAAGAGTTTACCATGTTTTATTCTTTAGTTGATAGGTTAGTAAGAGTTTACCATGTTTTATACTTTAGTTGATAGGTTAGTAAGAGTTTACCATGTTTTATTCTTTAGTTTATAGGTTAGTAAGAGTTTACCATGTTTTATACTTTAGTTGATAGGTTAGTAAGAGTTTACCATGTTTTATTCTTTAGTTGATAGGTTAGTAAGAGTTTACCATGTTTTATACTTTAGTTGATAGGTTAGTAAGAGTTTACCATGTTTTATACTTTAGTTGATAGGTTAGTAAGAGTTTACCATGTTTTATTCTTTAGTTGATAGGTTAGTAAGAGTTTACCATGTTTTATTCTTTAGTTGATAGGTTAGTAAGAGTTTATCATGTTTTATTCTTCAGTCGATAGGTTAGTAAGAGTTTACCATGTTTTATTCTTTAGTTGATAGGTTAGTAAGAGTTTACCATATTTTATTCTTTAGTTGATAGGTTAGTAAGAGTTTACCATGTTTTATTCTTTATTTGATAGGTTAGCAAGATCGTATTTAGCATATTGAATTCTTTAGTTAATAAATCACCGGTTGTTTGATGACAATGGTCGCTGTTCCAGTTTCTAATTAGAGAATAGGTATATATCTCAAAAGCACATCTTTTTATCAGATGATGGTGAGTTAGATGTGCACAAAGCAATAGGATGTGTGCTGTGATGGAGTTGAAGATAGTGATGGTTATCCTTTATTTGGTATGTGGAAGAGAGATCTGCAGATGCAAACAATTAACTGTTTTTCTGTACTTTATTCCATGGTTTGTAGTTGTAAATGTAGGAGATAATTGTTCCTGATTTTATCATTTATATATTAACCTTGATATTGTTTATTTAATGGATACCTTAGATATTGTGAAAAATGTATTTAATAGTTTAATTGCTGAAAAGAAAATATTTTAACGCGTATTTTGAAGAAAGAGCAGTCATTGTAATTTTTGATATGTTATTACCAATATAAAGTAAGAAATGATAAAACAAATAACATCAGAAAAATAATTTAGAAAAACTAAAGATAGAAATTGTATTGAGTTGTAAGTTATTTTGAAAATTATTTAAAAAAATACTCATGTTGGTAGCACTGAATAATTATTGTTGGTACCACTGACTAGTTACTGTTGGTACCACTAACTATAGTTACTTTTGGTACCACTGACTAGTTACTGTTGGTACCACTGACTATTTACTGTTGGTACCACTGACTATTTACTGTTGGTACCACTGACTAGGTACTCCTCTTTCTCAATATTGATATTAGAAGATAGCTTCAGAATGATCCATTGTCAGTCGTGAGAAAATCAATGGGTAAGTCTAGTACCATCGGGCACAATAATTTAGTTATTTATATTCCTCCATTCATTTGGCAAGGAAGTGTAAATGATATTATTTAAATAAATACACAAAGGAATTTGATTAAAATGAAATAAATTCATGATATTAAAGATTCATAAAAACTAAGAATGAAGTATATAGTACTATAAGTACAGGTACTATTTGTTTTGAAGTAGTGACATAACTACATAGGAATAGAATGTGAATGTGATAGTATGGGTCTGTTACCTTTATAAACTTGATTGGCTGTTTTTTATATTGATATCAGCCATTTTGTTTTTTGAAAGGTGTTTACAGAAAGAGTTTGTCAACCTTCAATTAACAAAGGTAAATGGTGACTTTTTTACTGGGTCAGATATCGCTCTGATATTCAGTTATTTGCTTTAGAAATATTAATTGATCGTAGTAAAAAATATATTGGAATTGTTGAATTATTTTAACTGTTCATTTAGGAAGACTGTAACATAATATTTCATTTTTCACACAACTTAAACTTAACTTTAATTATCAAAAAAATACTGGCAACTTGAAATAAAATGTTCATAATTTTAAAATGAATTCATTTTGGTGAAATTATACGTTTTTTGTTGTGATTAGATTACTATAAATATTAATTACAAAAATGATATAGATTTTTGATATTTCCCTACTCTATTCTTACGTAATATTTCGTATGGAATTTGAAATTCTGCTGGACTTTTATAAATTATAACCCAAACTTTTTAGTTCTTCTCATAGGGGTCCTTGGGATGAAAGTACAAAAATCGTTTATGTTTAAACGGGCAGATTAGAATATGAGTATAAAAATATTCAATTATTTCGATTTCAATTTTGTCAAAATATTAATGTTGCCTAAAAATGTCCATTTAATTTAATATCTTGCCCAATTATATTTGAAGATCACTATAGTTTGTGAGCTCACTCTATTTTGGGAGCTTATCAAAGGTCACTATAGTTTGTGAGCTTATTGAAGCTCACTATAGCTTGTAAGCTTATTGAAGCTCACTATAGCTTGTAAGCTTACTGAATATCACTAAAGTTTTTGAGCTTGTTGAATATCACTATATTTTGAGAGCTTATTGTAGCTCACAGTCCATACCCTTGACAGGCTGTACCCTCCAGTTAAGTCTCTACACTGTGCCCTAACCAGTGAGCTGTGTAATGCTGTAGGAGATTTATACTGCAAAGTACTTCACATAATATTACAGTTACGGGGGATTGGCAACTAGAACTGATTTGCTAATATTGACATGAAGCGATAATTCTAAAAGGTGGAATATCGTTCATAGTAGTATTTTATTCCATACATTTTTTCAGATGCAATATAGTATTTAAGTACTTGTTATATAAATATATATGATGAGTAGTAATTAATTCATGAAATTTCAAAATTTGAAAATAGTTGAACAAATTTTTGTTTGAATTCATTTCATTATTTTTTATGTAATAAATGAACGGACTTGTGTACCTGTACATATATGAATTGATTAAATATGTTAAAGTTAACTCTTGGTGTGTGATTTTAAAAACATTAACCAATTATTTATTTTGATATAAATGTAAAGGTTATTGTGTGCTCAACAGTACCAATACATGTGTAGTTTGTCCACACTTATGGTCCGAGCCTTCAGATTTAAGAAAAGTTGTTAATTGAATAATGACGATGTAACTGTGGAATCCAAGTTTGTTCAGCTCTCGATGAACAAATTTAGTCGTAACTGTATTCTGTAGGTGTTCATTGAGTTCTTCTAAAGCCTGTACTTTACAGATGACGTTTTCCCTTCTCTTTCATAGGAAGTCATTACTTTAGGGACAGTACCTCCTGTAACACCAAACATTCGGACAGTTTCTGTTACTCTAGCGGCTGCCATACGAACACCAACAATTTGACCTCTTTCAAAGTCCGACAGATTTTTATGAGGTTATATAAATAATTATTCGATAAAAACAGTATTTTAAATAAGAAAATAAGCATTAAACATGTTAAATAATCGTCGAACATTTTAAATAATCATTAAATACTTTAACTCCAAAAAATAACTTTAAAATATGTCAAGGTGTGAAATAATTATTCTGCCAAAATGATAATTAGGTTTTTCCAATTTTTGTCCATCTCCTGTAAAGTTAATTTAAACAGTTCATTTTTGGTTCTATTATAAACTAATACTATGTATTCAGAAATAAATATTTAGTTAGTTAATGAAATTATTCGTTTTTCTTCTGTAAATTCTTGTTCCTGTTCCCATATGCTTGCAGATTATACGTACCATTTTTACGATAATTTAGTATTATGAATCACAATGAAACATTAATTAAAGTGTATTATCTTATATATCTTTATTGTTAGACTGGCTTTGGTTTGATTTATTTTTTGATGACTTATTGGTTTCCTTTTTGAAATTTTTATTAAATTGATGTAATGAACAGCGAAAGAAAATATTAGCGTCGTTTTGTTTAACCGTGCTCTCGAATGATCCGATATTCTTTGTCATTATCCTAATTTTGAAAAACTTAAAACAAAAATTCAAGATACTCTAATTAACAATTTATATATTTAATTCTTTATAAACTATAATAAAAGAAGCATAACTGAAATATGAACAATATATACTTATTGAAATAATTTTTGATCATAATCTTATTCAAAAACCTTTATATTTTAGAATTGATTTTGAAAAATATATAGTTTTTTTAGTAATAACATTGAAACTGAACAGTGCTTTTTATTATACATTTTAAAATACTTGTAGGTAGGAATATAAATTCTACAAATTCCATCTATCGAAAATAAAAAACTG
This sequence comes from Caprella mutica, assembly GCA_947561585.1. NCBI lineage: Eukaryota > Metazoa > Arthropoda > Malacostraca > Amphipoda > Caprellidae > Caprella > Caprella mutica. Next base: position 33,292 of record CANNZV010002527.1, read on the forward strand.
AATTTATTTCATAGATAATAAATAGATTCCTGAGTTAATTTCCCAGTAATTGACGCAATGAGAGTTCACCTGAGCAGAAGCGTGGATTGTGAACTCGGAGAAATGCTCATGGATGCACAAAAGCTCCTTTATTCCAGATAAGTAAAACTAGAAATGAACTAAATGGAGTGTGATTAGAAGTGTTTGATTGTTCTCTTTATTCATCTCTCTACTCATTTGTGGGTAAATGAATTTAATGAAAATAGAGATGAATTTAACGATGTTCTGGAGATTTCTTCTAAGTATTTCAGCCTACAAAAAATATTTTCATTGAATGGTTTTTTCTGTTCATTATTTATCGGTTTTGAAATAAATTTATAGGCTAGAAATAGACTAATAAAAACAAAAAATAATTTCGTGCTACCTAATTAATTTTTGAAATTGGAATAATACGCATGCATATATTTTCGTTTTTAGATATAGGCTTAACATTGATTTCACTGGTATCTATTGAATAGAAAAGTGATTAAGCTTTTAATTGCAATATAAATTGGTATTTAATATGCAATGTGACACTTTCTATTTTTATCGATGGTACATCACAGAAACACTTTGAAGACACACAAACTTTCAAATTACAATACTTTTAATTAAAATATGGTAAGTTATGAAATAGATATGAGTATTATTTGAGTGTTATTTTAATATTATATCGCGTTTTCTCTTATATGACCGAAGATGTGAAACCGACCAATAATTCGTCGGTAAGTGTTTTAGTTTGCAATATCAATCTTTCCCGCACGCCATTTTGTGGCGCTATAACCGCATCTCAGGGCCCTCTCCCGGCAACTTTATTGTCACTTCATTATTTGCCGCTAGATGGGGATGAATAAATTGAAACCTAGCACCAATAAACGACATTATTGATCCGCAAAGCGAGGCACTCGTAAGGAGTTAAATTCTATTTAAACTGTTAGAAATAGGAGGGAAAGCTATTGGGAGAATAAATCTAATTGCATGTTATTAAATATATTAATGTGAATTAATTTATTGCACATTTATAATGAACATTCAACATTGTTTTGTTTTTAAATATTGTCTTTCCTTTTATGAACATGCGGTCATTTAACAACATCCTGTCATCCTATAACCACTTCCTTTATTTCCTCTATAAAATATAGGAGTCCTTTAAAAAGACCCTTTATTTCATCTACCAGTTGTACTTGCAGCCAATAAGAAAATTTCACGCTTCGTCGGACCATTTCAAATGTGTTTGCGTGTAACTAAGCACATGGAGGCGATACAGGAGCTAATACCATGTGGAGGGAGTGGACTAATACCATGTGGAGGGAGTGGACTAATACCATGTGGAGGGAGTAATACCATGTGGAGGGAGTAATACCATGTGGAGGGAGTAATACCATATGGAGGGAGTGGAGTAATACCATGTGGAGGTAGTAATACCATGTGGAGGGAGTAATACCATATGGAGGGAGTGGAGTAATACCATGTGGAGGGAGTGGTGTAATACCATGTGGAGGGAGTGGTGTAATACCATGTGGAGGGAGTAATACCATGTGGAGGGAGTAATACCATGTGGAGGCAGTGGAGTAATGCCAAGTGGAGGGAGTAATACCATGTGGAGGGAGTAATACTATGTGGAGGGAGTAATAACATGTGAAGGGAGTGATACCATGTGGAAGGAGTGGAGTAATACCATGTGGAGGGAGTAAAGCCATGTGGAGGAATTAATACCTTGTGGAGGGTGTAATACCATGTGGAGGGAGTAATACCATGTGGAGGGAGTAATACCATGTGGAGGGTGTAATACCATGTGGAGGGAGTAATATCATGTGGAGGGAGTAATACCATGTGGAGGGAGTAATACCATGTGGAGGCAGTAGAGTAATACCATGTGGAGGTAGTAGAGTAATACCATGTGGAGGCAGTAGAGTAATACCATGTGGAGGCAGTAGAGTAATACCATGTGGAGGCAGTAGAGTAATACCATGTGGAGGCAGTAGAGTAATACCATGTGGAGGGAGTAATACCATGTGGAGGGAGTGGAGTAATACCATGTGGAAGGAGTAATACCGTGTGGAGGCAGTGGAGTAATATCATGTGGAGGCAGTAGAGTAATACCATGTGGAGGCAGTAGAGTAATACAATGTGGAGGCAGTAGAGTAATACCATGTGGAGGCAGTAGAGTAATACCATGTGGAGGGAGTAATACCATGTGGAGAGAGTGGAGTAATACCATGTGGAGGTAGTAGAGTAATACCATGTGGAGGCAGTAGAGTAATACCATGTGGAGGCAGTAGAGTAATACCATGTGGAGGCAGTAGAGTATTACCATGTGGAGGGAGTAATACCATGTGGAGGGAATGGAGTAATACCATGTGGAGGGAGTAATACCATGTGGAGGGAGTGGAGTAATACCATGTAGAGGCATTGGAGTAATACCATGTGGAGGCAGTAGAGTAATACCATGTGGAGGGAGTAATACCATGTGGAGGGAGTGGAGTAATACCATGTGGAGGCATTGGAGTAATACCATGTGGAGGCAGTAGAGTAATACCAAGTGGAGGGAGTAATACCATGTGGAGAGAGTAGAGTAATACCATGTGGAGGGAGTAATACCAATTGGAGGGAGTAATACCGTGTGGAGGCAGTGGAGTAATATCATGTGGAGACAGTGGAGTAATACCATGTGGAGGCAGTAGAGTAATACCATTTAAAGGTTATTGTCTTTTTAAAATATATTGGTTCAAATTACAGAGGGTAAATACAGCTTACTATTTTATATAATTAATAATGATTAATTCAGCATATTTTTTTTAGTGTAATGATCTCCCATTCAATATTTTGCTACCTTATAAGTTATTAAAAAAAAAATCAAAAAATCAAAAAAAATCAAGAAAATGAGCATTGTTTTTTGTGATCAATTAAAATTACATTTATCAAGTTTGATGTGTCTAATTTAATAGTATACGGTAACTACAAGTAGAAATAATATACTTTTTGAAATAATTTACAGAAAAAGAAGCTTAGAAATTTTAAACATTTTCTAAAGCTTCTAACTGATTTATAAATATTTCATAATTCTTTGAATTTCTTCAAAAGCATATTAAGTTTTTAACATTTAAGGGGCGTGGGCAGCTGTTCGAGAGATAAATTATCAAACGATGATATTGAATCTATTCACAACTCATAATATTTCAATAGAATCTAAATCCTGAAGTATGAGTCGTTTGTGTGAGTAAATCATCGATTACTCACCTGAGTAAGCAGCCAGTGAAGGAATACTCACTCGAGATGAGTTAAGTAGAAACTTCCGGATTTCTGAGTGTGCTCATTGTGACAATGAAGAAAAAGAAAGCTACACAATCGGTGTGCACGGTAGGGTGGATGTAAAAGATCTCCATGTGAACCTTTCAATACCAAATTGCTAAATACAACCATACTCATAATAAATAAATATAGTTAATGAATAAATAATGAACAGAGAGTTATTTATTTTTTACCCTTTTAATCAGTTATTAAAAATTGTTATTTGATTTACAATTTTGTGTAATCGCTAATTCTTATCAGGAAGGGTAAAATCCAACTTACCGTCCAGTTCTACATTTCCGATCATCATATAATAACAAGATATAAACGAGACAAAATGAGAAAATTTTATATCTGTTTCATATATGTCCGAAAATGTGGAACCGTTCGGTAACTCGTAACTTGCCCACTGTTACCATATGAGTTACTACTGCAAATACCCTATAGTGCGTTACAACCAATTGTGGTAACTGGGTAATCCCCTTAGGATGGGGTAACAACATACAATTACCTACTTAAAGGTTACTAAAATGGTATTAGGGCTATAATGGTCTATTTGTAGTTTGAAAAGATGTATACAATTATAGTATTGAAAGATTTAGTTATGGGTAGCATAATCTAATGAGGGAATTGATACTATTTAATCTGCATTATATTGAATTATATTTTAATATTTGAAATACATTAAATACAATACAATTAACAATATTAAAAAAATACAACAACATGAATCAAAGAGACTTTCATTGGAAATTTATTTATCGAAATATCATTCGGTAAACAGATCTTCAATATAATATATTAACATATGAATATTTTATAATTAATAATATATCAATAATTGTGAGCAGCTTCTTAAGGAATTTTATTCAAATTTATTAAAAAGTTCATTTATTAAAATGTTCAAATTGTCTAATATTAATAAAGTACAAGCGTCAGAAACAAAGAATTTTATAATTATATTTTATTAGTTACAATATAGATTAAAACGTTGCAATTGACTTTATTATGTTAAGTAATTTGAATTGTTCAATATTTTTTCCTTATTAACATGATTAGGGTAAGTTATAAATTGTCGGTTAGTACTACATATTCGGTCATATAAGAAAAAATAATATGAAAATTATTATTATTAGATAGTATTGTGCAATAATATAATTTTTTATCATTTTTTCTTATATGACCGAAGATGTAGTACTGACTGATAATTCGTAACTTACCGTATTACTATAGTCTTGTGAAATATGCGTTAAATATACTTAATTATGTCTAATTTTAATGAAATGTATAATATCTTTGATTCCTATTTACAAGGAAAATAATAATCGTTAAATTGTTGCACATGATTTAAATTCTCAACATTTCTCTAATTTCGATCCATTCGCTATAAGTTTAACTGCAACAAACTAACAAATCCACGGATTTCACTCTCAAGAATTCATTTACTCTCTGTATGGAATTAAAACAAATGATGAAATAATTAATAAAATCACAAAAAGTTAATGTTGTTATAGTGACTTAGTAAATATTATTATAACAATGTATTTATGTTTAGGTAGTTAGTAAGAGAGAGGGGTAGGACACTCTAAATAAACCTTAAACGCACGTACCAATGAGAGAAAATTTCCTCTTACATCCGCCCTTAAACTTTGAAACTTTCCAATGGGGTAAGTTACGAATTATCGGACAGTTCCACATTTTCAATCGTATAAGAAGAAAAGAAATTAAAACTCTTAATTGTAATTGATATAACGATTAAAATAACAAATTAAGTTATATAGTTTTTTTCCAATATGACCGAAAAAATGAACTATCCTATAATTCGTAACTTACTGAACTTAATATTGTACTCATATTTAAAATATTTCCCATAAGATAATAAAGATAAGCTAAATTACCTCCACTTTATGTTACTTATAATCTTTCACTCAAGAATGCATATTCAAGATGCACCTCTGGTAAAGAATACAATCGCTATGAGAATCGCAATACTACCATAAATTCAAACAAAAAAGGAGCTTCAATATTTATTTTACAAACATTTTAATGATTAATATAACTGAAATCTATTTGTATGATTGTAATGATTAGCATTAATAGATAGGATGACCGGTCTTTTCACCGAAAACACTTTCGCCGCACGACACTTTCGACGAAATTAAAAAAAAAACACTATACTATTTTCCATCTAAGGTTAAGCCAGCGGTCCGGTTTGCTTGCCCCTCCCCGGCCAGGTTTCATAGTGACAAAAACTATACTTCACTGTTAATTAAATATACATTATTTAGGTAAATGATTGTCATTTTTTCGTCGAAAGTGTCATTCGGCGAAAGTGTGGACCTAGAACCACAGTTAGACAGTAACTGCACGGTACTGTCTACAGAGACATCGCAGTTTGTTTACATTCGTGCTCATAAAATATATTTTAGGATAAATTTTATTGCTTTCTAAATAAGAAAATATTCTTATTTCCATGATTTATGCTCTTCAAAGCTACACTGAGAAAAAAAAGTGAGTCACCCTAACTCATCGCATGAGTCAAGACTGGCAAAACTCGTAATTCTTTTTCAGTGTACTATTTAAAGCTATTATTAATTATAAAGATAATAGCAGTTTTACAGTTTTAAATAATAACAGTTTTACAGTTTTAAATAATAACAGTTTTGCAGTTTTAAATAATAGCAAATTTACAGTTTTAAATAATAACAGTTTTGCAGTTTTAAATAATAACAGTTTTGCAGTTTTGAATAATAGCAAATTTACAGTTTTAAATAATAACAGTTTTGCAGTTTTAAATAATAACAGTTTTGCAGTTTTAGATAATAGCAGTTTTACAGTTTTAAATAATAACAGTTTTGCAGTTTAAATAATAACAGTTTTGCAGTTTTAGATAATAGCAGTTTTACAGTTTTAAATAATAACAGTTTTACAGTTTTAAATAATAACAGTTTTGCAGTTTTAAATAATAGCAAATTTACAGTTTTAAATAATAACAGTTTTGCAGTTTTAAATAATAACAGTTTTGCAGATTTAGATAATAGCAGTTTTACAGTTTTAGATAATAACAGTTTTACAGTTTTAAATAATAACAGTTTTGCAGTTTTAGATAATAGCAGTTTTACAGTTTTAAATAATAACAGTTTTGCAGTTTTAGATAATAGCAGTTTTACAGTTTTAAATAATAACAGTTTTGCAGTTTTAAATAATAACAGTTTTGCAGTTTTAAATAATAACAGTTTTGCAGTTTTAGATAATAGCAGTTTTACAGTTTTAAATAATAACAGTTTTGCAGTTTTAAATAATAACAGTTTTGGAGTTTTAGATAATAGCAGTTTTACAGTTTTAAATAATAACAGTTTTGCAGTTTTAGATAATAGCAGTTTTACAGTTTTAAATAATAACAGTTTTGCAGTTTTAAATAATAACAGTTTTGCAGTTTTAGATAATAGCAGTTTTACAGTTTTAGATAATAACAGTTTTGCAGTTTTATATAATAGCAGTTTTACAGTTTTAAATAAAAACAGTTTTGCAGTTTTAAATAATAAAAGTTTTGCAGTTTTAGATAATAGCAGTTTTACAGTTTTAGATAATAACAGTTTTGCAGTTTTATATAATAACAGTTTTACAGTTTTAAATAATAACAGTTTTGCAGTTTTAAATAATAGCAGTTTTACAGTTTTAGATAATAACAGTTTTACAGTTTTAAATAATAACAGTTTTGCAGTTTTAAATAATAGCAGTTTTACAGTTTTAAATAATAACAGTTTTGTAGTTTTAAATAATAACAGTTTTGCAGTTTTAGATAATAGCAGTTTTGCAGTTTTAGATAATAGCAGTTTTGCAGTTTTAGATAATAACAGTTTTGCAGTTTTAGATGATAACAGTTTTACAGTTTTAAATAATAACAGTTTTGCAGTTTTATATAATAGCAGTTTTACAGTTTTAAATAAAAACAGTTTTGCAGTTTTAAATAATAAAAGTTTTGCAGTTTTAGATAATAGCAGTTTTACAGTTTTAGATAATAACAGTTTTGCAGTTTTATATAATAACAGTTTTACAGTTTTAAATAATAACAGTTTTGCAGTTTTAAATAATAGCAGTTTTACAGTTTTAGATAAAAACAGTTTTGCAGTTTTAAATAATAAAAGTTTTGCAGTTTTATATAATAGCAGTTTTACAGTTTTAAATAAAAACAGTTTTGCAGTTTTAAATAATAACAGTTTTGCAGTTTTATATAATAGCAGTTTTACAGTTTTAAATAAAAACAGTTTTGCAGTTTTAAATAATAAAAGTTTTGCAGTTTTAGATAATAGCAGTTTTACAGTTTTAGATAATAACAGTTTTGCAGTTTTATATAATAACAGTTTTACAGTTTTAAATAATAACAGTTTTGCAGTTTTAAATAATAGCAGTTTTACAGTTTTAGATAATAACAGTTTTACAGTTTTAAATAATAACAGTTTTGCAGTTTTAGATAATAGCAGTTTTACAGTTTTAAATAATAGCAGTTTTACAGTTTTAAATAATAACAGTTTTACAGTTTTAAATAATAACATTTTTGCAGTTTTAGATAATAGCAGTTTTACAGTTTTAAATAATAACAGTTTTGCAGTTTTAAATAATAACAGTTTTGCAGTTTTAGATAATAGCAGTTTTGCAGTTTTAGATAATAACAGTTTTGCAGTTTTAAATAATAACAGTTTTACAGTTTTAAATAATAGCAGTTTTACAGTTTTAAATAATAACAGTTTTGCAGTTTTAGATAATAGCAGTTTTACAGTTTTAAATAATAACAGTTTTGCAGTTTTAGATAATAGCAGTTTTACAGTTTTAAATAATAACAGTTTTGCAGTTTTAAATAATAACAGTTTTGCAGTTTTAGATAATAGCAGTTTTACAGTTTTAAATAATAACAGTTTTGCAGTTTTAAATAATAGCAGTTTTGCAGTTTTAGATAATAGCAGTTTTACAGTTTTAAATAATAACAGTTTTACAGTTTTAGATAATAACAGTTTTAGATAATAACAGTTTTAGATAATAGCAGTTTTACAGTTTTAAATAATAACAGTTTTACAGTTTTAGATAATAACAGTTTTGCAGTTTTGGATAATAGCAGTTTTGCAGTTTTAAATAATAACAGTTTTGCAGTTTTAAATAATAACAGTTTTGCAGTTTTAGATAATAGCAGTTTTACAGTTTTAAATAATAACAGTTTTACAGTTTTAAATAATAACAGTTTTGTAGTTTTAGATAATAGCAGTTTTACAGTTTTAAATAATAACAGTTTTACAGTTTTAAATAATAACAGTTTTGCAGTTTTAAATAATAACAGTTTTGCAGTTTTAAATAATAACAGTTTTACAGTTTTAGATAATAACAGTTTTACAGTTTTAAATAATAATAGTTTTGCAGTTTTAAATAATAACAGTTTTACAGTTTTAAATAATAACAGTTTTGCAAATTTAGATAATAACAGTTTTACAGTTTTAAATAATAACAGTTTTGCAGTTTTAGATAATAGCAGTTTTACAGTTTTAAATAATAACAGTTTTTGCAGTTTTAAATAATAACAGTTTTGCAGTTTTAAATAATAACAGTTTTACAGTTTTAAATAATAACAGTTTTGCAGTTTTAAATAATAACAGTTTTGCAGTTTTAAATAATAACAGTTTTGCAGTTTTAAATAATAACAGTTTTGCAGTTTTAAATAATAACAGTTTTGCAGTTTTAGATAATAGCAGTTTTGCAGTTTTAAATAATAACAGTTTTGCAGTTTTAGATAATAACAGTTTTGCAGTTTTAAATAATAACAGTTTTGCAGTTTTAAATAATAACAGTTTTACAGTTTTAAATAATAACAGTTTTACAGTTTTAAATAATAACAGTTTTAAAGTTTTAAATAATAACAGTTTTGCAGTTTTAGATAATAGCAGTTTTGCAGTTTTAAATAATAACAGTTTTACAGTTTTAAATAATAACAGTTTTACAGTTTTAAATAATAACAATTTTACAGTTTTAAATAATAACAGTTTTACAGTTTTAAATAATAACAGTTTTACAGTTTTAAATAATAACAGTTTTACAGTTTTAAATAATAACAGTTTTACAGTTTTAAATAATAACAATTTTACAGTTTTAAATAATAACAGTTTTACAGTTTTAAATAATAACAGTTTTACAGTTTTAAATAATAACAGTTTTACAGTTTTAAATAATAACAGTTTCGCAGTTTTAAATAATAACAGTTTTGCAGTTTTAAATAATAACAGTTTTGCAGTTTTAAATAATAACAGTTTTGCAGTTTTAGATGATAACAGTTTTGCAGTTTTAAATAATAACAGTTTTACAGTTTTAGATAATAACAGTTTTACAGTTTTAAATAATAACAGTTTTACAGTTTTAAATAATAACAGTTTTACAGTTTTAAATAATAACAGTTTTGCAGTTTTAAATAATAACAGTTTTGCAGTTTTAAATAATAACAGTTTTGCAGTTTTAAATAATAACAGTTTTGCAGTTTTAGATAATAACAGTTTTGCAGTTTTAAATAATAACAGTTTTGCAGTTTTAAATAATAGCAGTTTTACAGTTTTAAATGATAACAGTTTTGCAATTTTAGATAATAGCAGTTTTGCAGTTTTAGATAATAGCAGTTTTACAGTTTTAAATAATAACAGTTTTACAGTTTTAAATAATAACAGTTTTACAGTTTTAAATAATAACAGTTTTGCAGTTTTAGATAATAGCAGTTTTACAGTTTTAGATAATAACAGTTTTACAGTTTTAAATAATAACAGTTTTGCAGTTTTAGATAATAGCAGTTTTACAGTTTTAAATAATAACAGTTTTACAGTTTTAAATAATAGCAGTTTTGCAGTTTTAGATAATAGCAGTTTTACAGTTTTAAATAATAACAGTTTTACAGTTTTAAATAATAACAGTTTTACAGTTTTAGATAATAACAGTTTTACAGTTTTAAATAATAACAGTTTTGCAGTTTTAAATAATAACAGTTTTACAGTTTTAAATAATAACAGTTTTGCAGTTTTAAATAATAACAGTTTTGCAGTTTTAGATAATAGCAGTTTTGCAGTTTTAGATAATAACAGTTTTACAGTTTTAAATAATAACAGTTTTGCAGTTTTAAATAATAACAGTTTTACAGTTTTAAATAATAACAGTTTTGCAGTTTTAAATAATAACAGTTTTGCAGTTTTAGATAATAGCAGTTTTGCAGTTTTAGATAATAACAGTTTTACAGTTTTAAATAATAACAGTTTTGCAGTTTTAAATAATAACAGTTTTGCAGTTTAAGATAATAACAGTTTTGCAGTTTTAAATAATAACAGTTTTGCAGTTTTAAATAATAACAGTTTTGCAGTTTTAAATAATAACAGTTTTGCAGTTTTAGATAATAACAGTTTTGCAATTTTAGATAATAACAGTTTTGCAGTTTTAAATAATAATAATTTTGCAGTTATGATTCCAAATAATAACAGTTTAACAGTTACAGTTCTAGATAATAACAGTTTTATAGTTTTTTTATCATCTCTATTATAACCGTGGTTATGTATGTGATTTTTCTGATAGTACTAAACTGTATATCTACCAGTATTCTGATAGTACTTTCTGTATATTTTCCAGTATTTTCATAGTACTTTCTGTATTTCTACCAGTATTCTGATAGTACTTTCTGTATTTCTACCAGTATTCTGATAGTACTTTCTGTATTTGTACCAGTATTCTGATAGTACTTGCTGTATATCTACCAGTATTCTGATAGTACTTGCTGTATATCTACCAGTATTCTGATAGTACTTGCTGTATATCTACCAGTATTCTGATAGTACTTGCTGTATATCTACCAGTATTCTGATAGTACTTGCTGTGTATCTACCAGTATTCTGATAGTACTTGCTGTGTATCTACCAGTATTCTGATAGTACTTGCTGTGTATCTACCAGTATTCTGATAGTACTTGCTGTGTATCTACCAGTATTCTGATAGTACTTGCTGTGTATCTACCAGTATTCTGATAGTACTTGCTGTATGTCTACCAATATTCTGATAGTACTTGCTGTATATCTACCAGTATTCTGATAGTACTTGCTGTATATCTACCAGTATTCTGATAGTACTTTCTGTATATCTTCCAGTATTCTGATAGTACTTTCTGTATATCTACCAGTATTCTGATAGTACTTTCTGTATATTTTCCAGTATTTTCATAGTACTTTCTGTATTTCTACCAGTATTCTGATAGTACTTGCTGTATATCTACCAGTATTCTGATAGTACTTTCTGTATATCTTCCAGTATTCTTATAGTACTTTCTGTATATCTTCCAGTATTCTTATAGTACTTTCTGTATTTCTACCAGTATTCTGATAGTACTTGCTGTATATCTACCAATATTCTGATAGTACTTGCTGTATATCTACCAGTATTCTGATAGTACTTGCTGTATATCTACCAGTATTCTGATAGTACTTAGCTGTATATCTACCAATATTCTGATAGTACTTGCTGTATATCTACCAATATTCTGATAGTACTTGCTGTATATC